>VWYH01008696.1:1758660-1784183 GCA_013399365.1 Pampusana beccarii
AGCCAGGTAGTTTAATTGGATGGGAAAAAAGACAGAAGAAGAATATCATTTGCATTTTTTAAATCAAAAGAAAAAGACTATCACAACCAGACATATACTAAATCTTCATGGTCTTTGTCCTTAAAAGAAGTAGGTCTGGAATTGTGAAATGGTGCTGAAATGATGCTAAAAGCCTCAGGGATGGAGAGATACAGGAGTACATTAAAAGTTACCTTTATTCTTTTGTTTTCGTCTGCTGCATCACTGACTTTCTGTGACAGCAACAACAAAAAAGAGTAAATGAAACATTAAATTTCCATTTAAATTAGACAAACCGTTTTGCTCATTACCACTTTCGGCAAGACTGTATTCTGCTTCACTATCTGCTTTTGTCATATCAAATGGAACAAAGGGACAGATCACTAGAAAGCCTAACATATGCAGTAAAATGTACTGTCTCAAATCAAAGTTTCAATACCTGCACAAATAATTAGCTGGAACAAACATATTTAAAACACAGGTATATGCAAAATACTTAAGTATTCCCAAAGCTGTCATTTCTCCAACAGCTTCACTTTCATTTAATTATTTTAATTTCAAAAAAAACCAGCTTATCAAGAATGAACTAGTGCCTAAGAAAATTTTACTGGAATTTAGTGACTCTATGTACAGCCAGGTTAAATGCCAGTTCAGTTCTGGCTAGTCACACTGGTCTCCATAGATTCAGAGAGTAAGGAGAAGCCTGCAAGCTGCAAGCCAGAGAAATGTTAGGGGATCTTTGTCTTCCTGGGATTGGATTAGTATTGAATTTGGAAGAAGGGAGACACTGAAAGGTAAGAAAAAAGCCGGTGGGTCTTCCACAAACTTAGTCACATTGCTTTACCAATATATTTCCAGATTGATTTGTCACACTTGTGTGACTTTCCTATTAGCCTTTACTGGAACAGACTGCATATTTTTCAAGACATTCAGGAATAATTTCTTGCACACAAAACTGCCAAGTAAGGACAAAATAATTAGCAATTTCATTTTAATTTATTATCTCAAATGGGATTTGAATCTTGAAAGTGCATGGAATCCTTCTCCTGAAGACATAAAAAGGAAAGGAACAACCTTTAGACTGAATTATTACTGCCTCACATTTTGATTTGTAAAAAAAAAAAAAAACCAAATATTTACATATTACCTAGATCCACAGAAACACATCATGCAAAAATAATTATAGTCTTATGCAGAACACAGTCAATGGTATTTATGTTCAAAATACAACTTAAAAAAATCCGGCTTGCTTAACTGAAGAACCAGCCACAGAAACCTCCTCCCTCAAAAGCCAGTAGACTTACAGCAATAAGTGCTATAGGTGTGCCGGTAACTCTCCTTGTTGTGCCACCTACCACGTTAAAAACTAACGCCATATTCCACCAGAAACATGTACAGAGGCCTGCCAGGTAAATATCTGGAAACTAGAAGGTCAGTATTACAAAGCAGACTGAAGCATGGCACTATCCCATCCTAAATTTCTTCAGGATGCATTCCTTCTGTCCACACTTTGATTGCAAAGTCAGAAAAATAAAAGCAAAGCAAAGCAGTTTTTAGATGACAAACCATCTGGTAAAATGCCTAAAATAATTACTCTGTTTCCTTTAGAATAACTTCCCATATGTTGGTTACTACCCATATTTTCTTGTCCCATGATGGAATCAGCCTGGAACTAAAAATGCGTTCTAGAGTGCTGAAATTAGAATTATATTCACAATTTAGGATGTATCCTACTGCAACTGCACCTATTCTTTCATTTAATGTAGAAAATTCTGCCTGCTGATTTACTATTGTTCTTCATCACCAATTCTTATTAGATTTCAATTTGCAATGACCTTGCAAAGCAAAGCACTGCTATCAACTGCAATATTTTCTTCTTGTAATTTTTAGTTACCATAAAGAGCTCTTGCCAAGTTGCAATGAGGAAAAAATGCATATTACTCCATATTACATATAACTGAAGTATACGATTTATCCTTTCAATGATCACTATTAGATGCACTTATTAGCTTGCCTAAATTTTACAACCATATCAACCCACCTAGCAAAGTTGCTAGTTAAGAACTGTAAAAAACAATCAAGCCCTGAGACAGAATAAGCAATTAATTAACAAAACAAATAATAAGATACCTAATGATGCAGCAAGACAGTAGAGTTTATATTCTTTAAGAAATATTGACAGCCTTCAGCTGAAGCAATATGTGACATCTACATTCTTCTACATCTACTTTGCCTTTTAGTGCTACCACCAGTATTTATTTTACTAATGATCTGCTGAATTATATTTGGATCCTCTGTTAAGTGGATCATCATAATTTTGGAATTTCTCAAAGATCAAAGAAAACTCTACAAATGAATTATACTAATCCACTCGCCACAGGAAAAAAAAAATTAAAAAAATTAATTAATGCAAAACCATTAAATATTCACTAACATTTGTTTTCACCTGGATTATATGAAAAAACCTGTCATGTAAGGTGAACCTCTGCATCTTAAAGGACTTATATCCCTCTGATGAAAGTGCTTAAATCTATGAACCTAACAAAGTATCTTCCATCCTGAAATAGAAGGCCATTGACTATAATGAGGCTTAACTAATCAAGTTTTGGAATAAAAGTTTTATCCAATTATCTCCCTGTTAAAAGATATAGTAACGTGATTTTTTTACATTTTCTTTTTCAATAGCTTCCTGTTCTCTGATTGCTCTTCTTGGGTCCTTGTGGTGACCTATATAAAATGACAAAGTCTCATTATCAGAATTCAGCAGCACCCAGAACAGGCTGCAATTGATGAACTGAAGCCGCATCTGTAGCGAGAGGCTGTAGTTTTAAAGGTAAACAGGAAAGTGTTCCTCTGAAATAAGACAGAAATGGGCTGCCCTCACCAGTGCTTTGAAAACAGGAGTTGGTAAAAATGTGACATACTACTATATAGAAATGAGGTGGATTTAGAAAAAAAAAAAAAAAATCTCAATTTGAAACTCTTATCTTCGTAACCTCTTCTGCACATACAAAGATGGTAAAATCAAAGTACAGACAGTCATTTAGGACCACTATTCCTCATAGATTTCATCTGTTTGTGGGGTGAGGGAAGACACTGTGAATATAGGAGGGAATACTTCATACACCATGTAAAAATTTAATTAGCAAGCCTAGCCATGGAAAATCCATCGAGTTCCTAGAACTCTAGGAGGGACATATGCAGACATCATCCAAAAAGTAGCTAAATAAAGATCTTCGATTACTACTTCACATATCCTCTAACAAGATGTTACATTCTAGTGGCCCGACGCTGATAAGCAGAATAAGGAAAGCATAACACAAAATCTTCTCAGTCTGAGAGCACAGAAAACTTAAGCGAGACTGAAAACTCTGAGCATTACTTTTCATCTTAGTAACAGAGTTACTAAGTGGGAGGACAATACCTTGGGTATCTTCCCTCCTTTTTCTTGAAATCTACATGCATTCCCATCCAGAAGCCACCAAAAAGCACATCCATGTCAAAACACTTGGGGTTTTCAGTAAGTAAGGCAAAATAATGGGATTTTTGTTATCTAACATTGACTTACATAGAACTGCTAGCCTCATCTATAATCCATACTTAAGGGCCATGTCTACATCTTATGCAAGCATATGAAATGCGTATTTCATATCTTTTTCCATTCTTTCTCAACACCTAAGAAAATAACTGAGGTTAAAAGAAAAAGAAAACTTGGAGGATATTTTAACATGTTCATTGCTTCAGAACAAAACAGTAGTGACAGCAACAACCTAAAAATATCAAACTTCAGCCAAAACAGGCACATGACAGATATTTTGCTGCATAGCCTTATATTAATACAAATGTTATCTACATGTGTGCTGTCATAAATCACTGAAAAAACAAGCTTTTGTGTTTCCAAAAAATACAGATAAAATTAATTTAATTTGATATATTGTCAGACTTAAAACTGTTTTCCTTATAAAATATTAACAAACTGGCCCATGAAAAATGTGATTCTGTTTAAACTGCATATGTCATATGGAGGCAAAGGTTTCATAACATATTCTACAGGTTTTGATGGGTTTTTTAGAAAAAAAATCCTAGAAGAATTGTTCTAGATAGAGTTATTGTAACCAATAGGTACAGAAATTTGGTCCAGAAAAATTTGAAAAAATTGAAAAATTTCATTTTAGTAAAGTAATTTTTACTCTCTGTGACCAAGAAGTGATTTTTTTTTCCCTAATAATATTCTTAGAAGTATAAAAAACTCAAAAAATTTGAACTACAATGACTCAGTAGTTCCAGAGTAAGAAAAGAAGGCTTCAACAAGAGGGTGGTATTTGTGTATCTCACACTGAAATTTCTAATTGCTATAAATATTTTTTTAAATCCTACTAGAACCCACTTGGTCAGCATCTTAGATTGCAGCAATTAACCTCAGCTAATTAATTAATATGATCCAGAAATCTGTTTGTTCCTTACTTTTGCTCCAATCACAATCAAAGCACCCTTCATAACTCCAATAAGTGTGTTTTTGTTTTTAAAACACAAACAAACACACACAAAAACAAACAAAAAGAGACCAACCCACACCACCACGTGGGAAGAATCTTCCTATAACAAGCATATCCACACACTTACAAAATTAATTACAGGACACAGAGTATGTATATTTTATAAATAAATGTAGTTAAAGCTATAACCTTCCTGCCTCTGTATATATAATTCTCAGAAATATATCCCTTCCAAAAGAAAGTTACTTACCATTATATTTATACACCAATGCCTCCAAATTCATCTACAGACATAAAAGTGTAATACTTAAGTGTAATTCAGAAAAAAACGTTTTCAGGACTGGAGCATGCACTACCACTACCACCCCTACTTTTTTTTTTTTAAATAAAAAATTGCCTGTTTAGCAAAAAATATCAAAGCCCTAATTCAAGAAATAATACAGATACCTTTTTTGGTATGTGCTCCAATTCCACTGCTTACAACAGCAAATACATTCCTGAAAATGCCTAAATGATATTCCAATAAGAATTGTCATATCCTTAGAAGATACTCAAACATATTTTTGTGCTTTCAGGATATGAATTGCTCATTTCCATGTTCCTTTATAATATTATATTGAGGATGACGGTGTCTTGTATTATAAACAGGAACTACTTATTATAAATACATACATTTATTATAAGAAATGAAGACTCCTAAAATGTAATGAGCAATACTGCAGCTTGCATGCAGTTCATTAGGCTCCCATGTGGAAAGTGGAAAACACAACAGCTCAAGATTAACAGTGCTTGTAAATGAGTTCTTTTGGAATCTTCATCTTTTAACTGACAGCGGGAAATGGATATAAGAAGACAGATGCTGTAAGTTCAGTTCATTACCACCAACCACGCGTTATTTCCCAACCTTACTGGCAGCATGCAGATTGATTCCTACACTATGAGGCATATTCCTCTAGTCGTATTTGGATTTGAATAAAGGTTTTATTTTCTCTACCACATTTCAGGAGTTTAAATATTTTCCTTTTTTTCTCCCATTTCCTTGTGTTCATGGCACATTTTGGAGATCTCGTCTCAAGATACTCTCATGTAGCAATGGAATGAAAATGCTCAGTAATCTTTATTGAATTGTGTCTAATCTCCAAAGCAGGAGAAGTATGTTTCACATTGGGAAAGCAGTGTGCTGAGTGTGCTGCACTTCCCAGAAAAGACGTACATTAGCTCAATAATAGTGGCCAAACAAAGATGCTATCATGATCCAAAAACAGGGATGATTTTCACCCTGTGTGTGTCTGTGTAAAAAAGATTAAACAGAAGCACTCAAGTTTAACAAAAGCGGGCAATATGAAAAAAAGTCTCACAAACTACAGGTGCCCTCTTTAGCAAGCAGCTTATGTTCAGTGATATATGAAAGCTTAGACTGTTTAAAGGTAATTTCCCCTAAACTTTTACTGAAAAGTTAAAGAAAGTTTACGAAGTCAATAATATCACCTATTACATTAAAAAAAAAAAAAGATTATATTTTGGGGTTTTTGTTTGTTTGGGTCTGATTTGTTCGGTTTAGTTTGGTTTAATTTACCTTCCTATAGCAGAAATAAGTCTGCCTTGTCATATTTCAAGGCTGTGTAATTTGGTTCCTTGTTTAACGTCCTCATAGACTTTACATCTCTCTGAACAGCCATAACTAACCAAAGCAGTCACACCTCTACTCTTCGTAAAAGTAAAGAAAAAACATGTGGGTATTTTTAAATAACAGAGGTATTTCGACTGAAGTTTCTAATGAGATACTTTCAAAAGGTTTCATGTGAGGATACATATGAAGAAAAACATCAGGTGAATATGGAAATGGTGGGAGAGGATGCCCATTTACAATGGGCCACCTACTTTCCTCAGTATTTTCCCAAGTCAAAATAGGGACAATAATGCCAACAAATGCATTTGCATAAAATCTTTACTGTAGACAACTTTGGATATTGGTGCACTTTAAAAGTCTTTAAAGAAAGGAAATCAAGGGAACTACAAAATTAAAAAGTACCAAACAAGAAATAAAACTCTATTTCATTTTGTGAAAATCAAGAGAAGTGTTTACTCTAAATTTGTTTAGCAATCTATAGCAACTTGGATTAATCATATCAATTAAAAGGTTATTCCACCTATAAAAAGTCATTTTTCCCCATATGTTGCCTCCAATATTTTAATTAAAGTATTGTGTTCAGTGTAAGAGTGTAAGTTGTATTTCTGCATCGTACACACATTACTAGCTGAAGTAAATACTCAGAAAAAAAGACTGCACTCTTCCTGAAGCCCAGGATCCCATGACTCTGAGGACAGTATACACACAACGACCTAAAAAACGCTTTCTTGACAGTTAAAAGCAAATTTTTATATCTTTTTCTCCCTGGGTAGCAACAGGCTTTTCCCTTTACAAACTTTGATTAGTCTTCACATCATAACTCTAAACTCAACATAAAAAGTGGGATTGTTGTGTGGAATTGCATATTGTTGGAGCAATACACTGTAGATGAACTTATAAAACATCTGAAACAAAAAGAAAATCTAACCTGTTAGTTTTCAGTAATTAATAATTATAGTTTTAATAACTCAGTTATTAAACCATCTAATTAATCTGACATATCACATTGTGCACGTAAAGAGCAAAAACCTGTCCAACAAGGCAAACAAATAGAAAATAGTACTGACTGACCATGAAAAGCCTTCTTCCCCATGATTTGTTAACACACAATTCCACATTCACGCTTGCATTTTAATAATAAACCACAAACCAGACCATTACTGCAGAGTAGACAGGTTGCTTGGGATACTGCATCCTTCGATTCTTTTTAGAATAAATTCTAGAGTCTAAACAAAACCTGGAATATATCGGGTACTATAAGTCTGGAAAATATCAGGTCAGATAAAATAAAGAGCAAACACTGGGAATGAAAGACTCGCACTTGCCTGAATTAAGATGTGGAATAAATCTAGCAACCAAGTCTTACATTTCTTCAGTGACAAGATAGAAAGACAGAGACAGCATCTGCAAAGGGCTACTGCACACATCTGTACAAGGACATGGCAGAGTCAGAAAGGAATGAAGGCAAGCCTCGGTGTTTAGCAAGACCAAACCCAGCAACTTCAACTCTGAGAACTTAAAAAAACCACACTAATCAGAAAAAAAAAGTGTATACAGTAACCATGGATCACTGACACAGTATTAGCAGAATGCGTGCTATACCTATGGAATCTGGTTACTGGCCATACTCAGAAGTCATGCCAGGTTAACTGAAATAGGTTTTGTTAAACTAATACATTCTTCATGCAAGTACTCTTCTATAATAGGTTTTCAAATAGTTATTTCAACTTAAATAATGTCTGTAAAGCTGTGCAACTCTCACTGTATGAGAATTTTATGTAATCCTACTAAGGAGAACTTTTGCCTTCAAAATCCTATGCATTTCTTGCTGGGGAAAGACAGGGACAAGAGAGATAGGGCAAGAGGATTATTAGAATGGAGACAGGCAGGTTTCCCAGTGACTTTCGAAGACAGGGCAAAATATTTCATGCTAATGTCATATTAACCAAGCTTTTACCTGTACTTTTTTAATGTAGTGTCATGATAAATCAGCCATGGAGCAAACATTGCCAGGTCTCCGTGTCACACCATCCACTTTTTTTTGTAACAAACCAGAAACTCTTTCACACAGGAATCATTCTTCTGTGTTTATACCAGCACAGTAGGATCCTCATTCATGGCTTAGTTTCTAGATGCTACAAAACCATATATGAACTATCACAAACAGTAGTACTAGCAAACGGTCTTGGTTGATACAATGGCTCTAAGTTCAGAATCTTATTTGGGAGGTTATTGCAGTGAGCATAAACGGCCCAAAATTGACAGGCTATGCAAACTTTACTCCTTCACAAGATAAATCGGCTCGAACAGCTCTCAACGTGAGCGTAAGAGTTTTACAGCATATTTTATACTGTCTGCCTAAAACTATCTGGCCCAAGAAGGATCTACTTCACTGATTATTGTTATCTGGAAGGGAGTCTGCATCCCAGAGAAACAGTTTAATAACTCAAAAGTTCTATCTGAAGGTAGCTTAGGAAAAATTGCGTTTTGCTTTTCAGTTACTATACCCGAGAATACGCACCGTAAGAAAGATTAAATGCAAGAGCTTCGTACATTATGTTACATCCATAAAGACTGCTAAAAATTTAACTAGCTGGAATCCAAAACATGTGACCCTAAATTGAGAAGCTGTTAAATAAAACATGTAGGAACACAGTCAAAGCTTTCATTTGGAATTCTATTGTGGCCATTCTATATTTGGAGCTTAAATGTCTCAAGAATTACCTCAGGTAACCTATGAAAAATCTGCAGAGGAAAAAAGTCAGTGGCTTAGGAAGCAAAGTAAAAGTAAATCCCATTTTGAAACCAAATATTCCTGTAGAAGTAACCAAGCAGTTAAATGTATGCTTTGTTACAGCCAATAGTTTACCTAATTTTTTATTTCCCTATTTACATTTGACAGTGTCTAACTCTTAAACGGATATTCAGAACAGTCAGCTGACAGAAAGAGACAAAGATAGAGATGAATATTAATGCATGGTGGGGGGGAAAAAAAAAAAACCAACAACAAACAACAAAACAAAACAAAAAAACCACAACCCTGTCCAAAAGTTTTGCTCTTATATTTGCTTCTTATACACAAAAACTTGTATTTCCCCTTCTTGAGCACTGAAAGTTCACAAAATAACCCCTACTTTTCAACTAATATGTGATAACCACAACTCTAGCCAACGTTAGCCAAGGTTGGTGAATATTGCTTTGAGGGCTTTGTTTTCCATTATTAGACCATTCAGTTAATTAGTTAATCCAGATACATGAACCTATACCTGTAGAAGAAATCAAATCCCGATAGACTGATAGAAGAGGTAACTGAAGACACACTTTTCCTAATAAAATCTGCATGCTCTGTGAGCAGGAACAAGACAACCTTGCATTTAAAATCCTCTGGTCATGAGCTTACCAGCTTCAGAAACTTGTTAACTTTTCACCTCTGGTAGAACTTACTAATAGTTTTTCAGAAAATATGCTGCGTTACAAGATCCTACTTTATTCATTTTCAAAAAAAACCAAAAGTGAATACACATTCTGAAACAATAAAAATTAAGAAGAATTTGTTATGACAGCATATAGCAAGATTTTGGAAAACAATTTCTTCTGAAGATTTTTCTTATAAATAATTTCAGCAACTTCTTCAGTCCCATCCCACTTTACCTTCTGCAATACCAATACCATGTTGGGCTCCCATCAAAATATTCAACATTGTTAATCATCACAATGCTGATTAGATTAATTTTCTAAATTAAATTTTCACCAGTCCAATATTAGTACATCATTTGTAAGCTGCTTGGTGTTTTATAGGGCTTATCCATTAAACCCAAGAAGTCTTTTCAGTGTCACTTGTTTGAGTTGGGATCAGGACACTATTTAAGGTTCCCACTCAAAAAAAGTTTGCATAAAAGGACAATAACAAATTGTTTGACTTTAAGAGTTGTTATAGAAGCTGTCGAGCTATGCGGCTTCAGTTACTTGTTGAGAGAGTATGACTTACAGATAAAAATGTTTGAGAATATCTTCCTATATGTACTTGTTTTCAGCCTCTGTCAAGCACAGATATTCTAGCAAACAAAGCAACTTAAAAGGTTGACTTTTAAAATCCTTCATAAAAATTAGCATCCCAATAGTTTATTCTAGAAATAAAAAAGGCCCAACACAAAAGATTCAAAAAGTTGATAAAAATGATATTGTACATAATTTATTATGAATTTTCCAATAAAGTTGAATTCTCCCATATACATAAACCCTTATGTCATTCATATGATGATGGTCAAATCAAGGAACAAAAAATTAATCTAAATTTTCTCATTTGCATCCTGACAACAAAATTATTTCCCTTTTCACTATAGCATACAATTTTGTCTATCCTGCTGCTGTTACTTTATGCAAAGTAAGATATGAAATAAATTTATTCTATTGCAATTATCCAGATTTCAATGCGAAGCAACGCCCACTGGTACTAAAATATTATGTAGAAGCAAAAATAATCTAAAAGGCAGTATTTTGGGTAGCACAAAGTTCCTTTTCAATAATGAGCTCTCAATCAGATTGGTATGAAAAAGTAGGAGAGGGTTTTTTTCTTTTGGCACAAATAATTAAGGGTAACTATTTACATTATACTGAAGCGAGTACAGGCTAGCCATGACTGACATACATTTGGATTGAATTTTTCCATAATGCATAATGCCAGACTTCCCCATTTCTAGTCAAATTAAAACCCATAACTGAGAATTCATTGTCTATTAAATCTTACGTGTAGGACCATTTACTTTTTAATGAAACCAAACGAAATACCACAGTAGAAAATGTTCCCTAGTTTACAAACATACCTTCATTAAACTTCCATTTTTAATTACAAATATCATATTAAAATTAAGTCTAACATAGCTGGCAAGATCTCAAATCACATGTAAATACCTTGTTTAAAAGATATTAAAAACATTTGTTATTATCTCATTAACTCCCATGCTTGTCAAACTTACCTATTAAAGAATGTTAAAATTCAATTCTATGCCTACCTATTAAAAAGCAGAAAGCAAAGAGAGAAAGGGAAGAACAATGTGTTAATTCTGAAAGCCTGAAGCAATGAAGATAGTGGTAATCATCCAGAACCACAAAAAAAAAAAAAAAGCTAATTGGTTTTGTCATATGGATCTATTTCCAACAACAAAAGAACTACTTTGGTTTTCAGAATTACATATATGCACAAAATGCAAAAATTGATAACATAGTGTGTTTATTACAGGAATAAGATGCTTCTGAATATCTAAGGAACAGAGTTTAATTATGGTTCAAGATAAACTGAACAATGCTTTCTATTCAGTGCTTTTCACTGTAATGCAACAACAGTTTTATTTAATACTATCATATAAATTTTAGATAAACAGAAGCCCTTGTAAATAATTAGCCACCCATATTCAGAATTACTCCCGAAATTTTTAGGTTAATTTTAAGGAGGCAAAGACCTTTAATGAGTAGGACATACTGTAGCACAATCTCATAGATACTTAAAGTTATTGAAATGTGAGGGTAATTTTGCCACATAGACACCTAAAAGTCTGTCAGAGCACCAGCCTTAAAATTTGTAGTCATGGATACTTTTATGGGTCTTACCAGTTGGGCAAAGGTCTGAACTGTCATAGAAGGTGAAGTAGGAGGTCTTGTCAAAGTACTTCAAGACACATTGCCATGGCAGTCACTGGCGTATAAATCAAAACACATAAACTGCAAAACTCTACAGTTATGAAATCGTTATTTTAAAGAAGTGCTGAATTGTATTTTTAACTTCTAGTTTTAATATGTTTTCATAAAGAAGAGATGACATTCGATGGCTGATAACCATTAAGAATATTTTTTTTATTACTACAGCTAGATAGCTTTCATGGCTCTTTCAAAATTCTTGTTCCAAAACACTTCAACAATCCAGATACCTGCAATAAGTTGAATTGCAGAGGAATGGAGAATTGAACAAGATCTACTGTTTCTGTAAACACTGTGCCTCTGATCTACCAACAGTGAAACTGTCAGAGCAGTAGCACGCCAAGACTGACTTCTTTTCAGATGATGCACAGGTAATCTGTAAGGAGATTCTCCTGGAGAAGACTCACTCTGTGTAGCAGACCAAGTTGCAGAAGTCAATGATGGGATGGGATCCAGAAGGGCAAGGAGAAACAGACACAAATATGGATTTTTGTTTCCAAATATTTCATCTACAATTTACAAATCCCAACTCCCAAGAAAAATTTCTTGATTTGAATCAAGTCCAGAAAAGGTGATCTGCTGACACTCAAATATTGAGTTTTGTAATTTGTAGGCAATCAGATGGGAGAAAGCTGGATACACATCAAACTTTATAGTGAGCTGATCTGGCAGCCAGGGAACAGCAAGCTGTAGGTTATTGTAATTAGCAAAGAGCATTCTGTGAAATCTCCTAAGACACAAAATTAGAACTGGTTCATTTTTATACAAAATAAGAGGAATTTCATGTGGACAATTTGATGACTACATTCGACTTTCAGTTGTTAGCAGATTTTTCAGGGATGAAAATAAGCAGGCTACAGATGGGGAAAACATTGGAGCTGGCTCAGCAGGGTTAATTCTGGCATGATGCTGCATTACCAGTCAGCTGCAGTGCCTCAACACCACACTCCAGGGACCAGAGTAATTGTGCATGGAGCTGGCAGGGAATCAGGAGCTTTGCTAGCTCCTGATCAGCATTAGCCATTCTAAATAAAGCTCAGCTCTACATAGACAAATGTAGGTGACTCCACATGATCCTATCCTCATCAGTACCCTGGAGTTTTTTTCCACGTGGAGCATGCTCTTCTTTCATTTTAAAAAAAAGTGACTACTAGCAGAAGATTTTGTCCAAAGATGTCCCACTCCAGTTTCAGCCTTTCTCTACAAATTTCCCTTATCCCAAAACATGCACAAGGAAAGGAGGTTAAACAAATAAACCTGTACACAAAAGCAGACCCTATGCATTGCCACAGGAGCACAAATAAAAACCCACAATTTTTTTTTTTTTTTAAAGTGCATTTTGTGTGCCTGTTACTATACAGGGAAAATGTTTCATTATAATGAGAACAGTTGTAACCATTACTGAGCATTCCTGAAGTTTATAGTATACACCAGGGAACATTTCCAGGGACACAGAACCACTACACAGATAAAGAGAAACTAGATAAACAATTCACTAGAATAACATCCTGTGATAAGGTAAAGTGGGAAAAGTAAAAATAAAACAGGGACCAAATTAAGATGTTGTCACAACTAAACATAGGACCAAAATCCACCAGATTGCTAGATGATATACTAAAAAACTTCAAGAATTAATCTGAACTGGACTACAATGAAAGTAAATTAGCATCAGCAGGGGAAAAACTGCAGTACTTCTCAGCTCTGAAGGGCACCTCTATGAGCTCTAAAAGGTCACCATATTGTTAGATTGTACAAGAAAGTTTGTACTATATTTGAAATGAGAATTACAGAGCCCATTTTGTGGTCTGAAGACCTACATTTTTCTCATATCAGTAGATCTGCAGAGTAGAATATGAAGATATTTTATTTCCAACGTTACAGAGATACAGGAACTTGTGATGTTGAAGAAAATTTTGAGAGACTTTCTAGGGGCATGTTATAAGCCAAGCCTTGCAGTACCACGTTTCCAAACCTTTAGATCAAAAAGACCATGTGAACAGATCAGGCAAGACATGAGGAAGAAAAAGCAGGGCAGAGGCAGGATTTTTTCCCACATCTATTAATCTTTTGTAGCCAGAACTGTTTTATGTAAATTGACCAATAATGTGATCTTGCAGATATTGATTACTATTCCAGACTACTGATCCAATCTACAATCAGCTGCAAGCTATGGAAACAGTCTTTAATAATTAATTTAAATATACCTGCAAGACAGACTCTCATTTCTTTCTTCCTTCATTCATCTCAAGTCATATCAAATCTTCTATCTTCACATAAAATCAGACATAGAACCCACCCTACAGCAATGCACAGTGAAAACATAAAAGACAAAGGTAGCTAGGACAAACTGTGCTTACCACATCTACACGGCACAGCTGACTCAAGGTTTCAGACCAAGGCCTTCAGGTTGCACTGCTGAAATCAAGTCACTTCAGAGTACCTGCACAATCTGATTGTTAATGAGAAATAGCTTTCCTTAAGAACATCAGCAGCACCACTACCCACTGTCAAAAAACTAAACTACATGTGGCTCACCATTTTTAGTGTATTTATGTACACACATTAACGATGAGAATCTAGTAAAATTTTTAAGCTCAAATGTCTCATTGCTGATAATTATTTAAAATGTTATTAAGAAGAAGTTACTGTTGCACAGTTTCACCAAAAGATTATGCAAAATCTATTCAAAAAAACATACATAACAATTTGATCACAGATTTTATTTACACTGCCAATGTGCACTGAGCTATCTCAAGTATAGAAAGAGAACGAAGTTGCTATGTGGCCTAGTTAGTTAAAACAGGGCAAGAAGCTGAATTGCAACACTTGTAACAGATGCACAGTACTTTTGTCTCTGATTTTCCACAAAGCATTTTACTTTAACAGCAAAATATTGAAAACAAATTTGTTTGCAATGATGTCTCTGTGCTTCGTAAGATTTGCAGGTACAATTCCCACTTTCCTCTAAAGCCACCCTCCTCAGCTAACCTGGTGAGAGGAGCCATCTACTTCCTGCAGAAATACTTTTCCAGAAGAAAACAGAAACAGTAGAACAAGTACCAAGCTGCGATTGCATCTGAAAAAACTCATTAAATGCCTTAGTCCCTCAGAAACTCAATCTGATCAATAAAACAAAAAAATTATTGGCAGTGAAGAGCAATAAAGACTGAACCCCAGCATATTTCACAGAAAGGAATTTTAGAGAAATAATTTATTTTCTAGAAGAATCATCTCATTTGATCTGGAATATGAATAGATGCAACTCACTCCCACTTCCAAATTGATGCAGATGACTATGCACTCTGTTAACATATCAAAAAGGTATGTAACTTCAATATTAGTTATTGACCAAAGTGAAAATAAGATCTAAAACAGGTAAAAACCTAAAACCCACTCTGAAATAATAGCATTACTCAAAATTGGACAGGGTTAAGAAGTTTGGCAAAAGTAGGGAAACCTATTAAAGTTGTCAAGTGCTTAGCAAGTTTCACTAAATTCTTCAGAACTGAAAAGCTGGAAAATATTTCTAACAGTGTTAAGTCACTGCTGTAATTATGACTGTTAAGCAATAATATTTTGCCTATGAAAAGTCCATAATTTTTCTAATAGGAGTAAAATAAAATTAACTGGATCGCTCTAGTTCTCTAGCATTCACTATAGAAATACAAACCACACTTGCTACAGAAAAAAAAAAAGGAGAATAAAATATCATTATTTGAAAGTCATCAGCAACAAAAATTAACTATTTTTTCTCTAAATATCTGCTGCTTGTATATTCTGATTCATACCTTAATGCCAAAGATTAGTTCTCACTGTTTCTATTCTTGCAAAATCCTATGGCAGATGTCTAACTCTGTCTGCTCTTAAAACAATGCTGGTTTAAGAGGAAACAAAATTTAGAAATCCATACAGATGACTGTAAAAATAATTTGGGTTGATGAACCCACATGAACAATGATACATAACATATGATAGGAATACAAAAATCCATAATCCTTTCATACACGTGAGAGTGAGAACGACACCCAGAACACTTTAATGTATTTATTTGGGCATCTTTAATGTATTTATTTGGGCCTACAATACAGGCAGGTGCTGAAGCAATGGCCAACAGTCAAATTCTCTGAGTTATATTATGCAAATTCATCTAGGTGAGACATGGAAAATTCAAACCAACTATCTATTTTACTTACACCTAAAGAATGATCAGTACTGAAATGGGAGTTCCACAGTGCCACTGAAATGCAATTCAAGCAAGAAAATAAGCTATCAGGCTTCTTCAGCATCTGAATCCTCTTTGTCTATAAATAAATAAATAAATAAATAGATGTTTTTAGAAGTTAACGTTATTTATTCAACTCAGACTTAAAAGACATGAACAGAAGCTACAGAAATTACATTCCTGCAGTTACAGTGACAAAAAAAAAAAAATCTTAGGCAGTGAACAGATGCCTTAGCATCAAATGAACTGGGAATTGAACAGATGTTATTCTTACAAAGGTAGAACAAAACCAGGAAAACATATGTAGAAATTATTTCAAATAGATTGCCTTCCAATTGTCACTTGTTGTATCTATTTACTCATCCAGCTAGTATCCCAAAAATTATTCCAAACATTGTGAAGGTCAAAGGCAAGGGCAGCTTGGTGGTTCGGGAGCAGCACTGCTGTAGCTGTGGATGACAGACTAGGACCACAGCCCAGTTCTTCCTTTCCAAACCAAACACAGCCATGCACACTCCCCTTGCTCAGAGTTTATTTTGTACAGTAAATCAAAGCTTCTATAACTGACAAATTCCAGAACCCAGCCACAAGCACTCTGTGATTCAGCCTGAACATATTGATTTCCTCATTCTACTATGAATATCTATTGCAAACATTTCAGCTTATCCATTATACAAGCTTAATATTAAACCCATAAACGTTTTTCCTTTTTTTGATGGTGCAGCCTGTATTTCGTATTTTACGTTAAAAAAAAAAAAAAAGGCAAACATGCAGCATCATATTCTATACCCTTCTTCATTCCACTTATTTCATGAGGTCTAAAGGGATTATGAATGACTTATTATTCTACTCATCCACAATTCAATGACTACAACCAAATCATTTTCTGCACTGAAACACCCCTAAATCAAGTTTTGTTTCCTCTAGGTTTGACATTATCGGCTTTAGAAAGAGAGAAAGTAAATTCTCCTAAAATAAGGGATGCAAGCTCCATCAGCAGCTTTCCCATGTGACATTTTTTTTGTTACACACTGGGAAGGGGGGGGAAAAAAAAAAAAAAAATAAGAACATTGAAGGTCAGTAACTGAAAACCAGCTGGATTATTAAAGTAGCTTGAGATTTCCAGGACAAAAAAAGAATTTGGTGCAAAGAAAAAGGCAGATGCTTTGGATATGGAGAGAATGTGGAAAAAGATGAGTGTGGAAAAATATTTTCTTAAACAAAGAAAACCACAGATTCTAATGTAAGAAATACACAAAACCTACATCATCTCAGCTCTGCCAAAAATTATTTGTTGTTCATCCTGATTCCAACTGGCAGCATTTTTAGATCTTAGGAATTAGTTTCATTGAAGTTTATTTCCATAAATGAATAGACAAGATACTACAGGATAAAACAGGAAAAGAGCTTGAAGAGCACCAGCGACTTTAAGACACATATTATGTGCACACACTTCCACAGCTGTACCCCACAGTAAACACATAAATCATCTCAATCCAACATTATTCAGTGTAGTACTAACACTAATAGCATCAATAGCATGAACATAACAACATATGCAGCAAATTTACATCCAGATCTTTGCAGTCTTGCTTTTACGCATCCATATATTACATTTTTCCAAACCAAACCCAACTCATTTACAATTCCCTCGAAAAACAGAGAACCTCACCTATGTTATTTTAAAAAGACAGTGAAAAATAAACTGTGTAGATCAACAACTGATATTCTGAAGTTTTACAATTATTTCCAAACTTACATTAGATAATGGCAATGTTATCACTTAAATCAATACACAATGAAATGCTCAGGAATTTTTCCCACTAGACACCACTGTACCACACTTCCTACAGCTGGTAGAAACTTCTGACTGAACATAGGGTTTATCAGAAAATGCCAGTTAATTGGATATAAAGAGTTTTGTGCTGGCACCTCTGATCAGAGGAGGCTAAATTATGGACATCCTTCTGATGGCAGCTTCCTGGTGAAGCCACCCTCCCTACTGCAGCACGAGTGCTCTGCTTGAAGATCTGGAGCACAGCACCTTGAAGCCCTGAGCTGCAGCCCTGCCCTCAAAGTCACAGGAGAGAATTTAAAACCCCTGAGACTGCCAGGGTAACTTGA
The DNA here is from genome assembly GCA_013399365.1 of Pampusana beccarii. Lineage (NCBI taxonomy): Eukaryota > Metazoa > Chordata > Aves > Columbiformes > Columbidae > Pampusana > Pampusana beccarii. Next base: position 1,776,845 of record VWYH01008696.1, read on the forward strand.
AGCTCTCAAGACATCTTTAGCTTCACAGAACTGCCTTGCTTAGTGTCAAGGAGCTTGGAAAAGCTTCTACCAGCTAGCAGCTCTCAGAGCTCAATAGCTGCTTGCAGTAAAGAGCCCCCTCCAAGTGGGGTCTACTTTCACACCCTAATCAAGGATCTTAGAAAACCTGAGAATACGTATTAAAACTGAGTGTATGTTCAAAAAGAAAAATTACATCCTCAGAACTAGAAATCCCAAGATGGAAGCTGCTGGAGTACTGGTTAGAAAGTGAAAATCATATAACATCATGCAGAAATCAACTAAGATGCTACATTTCTGTTTGCTGTATGGTAGTTATACAATGAAGTTTGCTATTACAGCTGTCATTCCAGAGTATCTTTCAACTTGTTATCTCCTATAAACATAAAACATGGTTAAATCACTCACTAATACATAATGCTAACAGAAAATCATCCATATTCCTAAATCAGACATACTGAGGTTTTGGCACATAACTCTGTTTTGCAACATGCTACTGCCAGCAGGACATACTTGTAACTGATAAATCTGTCACGCTGTTCTTAAACAGGCCTTTGTGAAAGGGAAGAATCACTGTAATTACTAATCTGTCCTTTCTCACTCGTGCAGAAAGAACTAAAATTTGGTATTGCAAGAGAAGCTGTTTAATTGGGGAGAAAGGTGTTTTGGAAGCAAGTGGCACGGCTGGCCCTGCTTCTGCATTGATTCACCTACTCCTACATTTATACAGTCCTAAAATTACATTCAGCCCTTTGAAGGCAATGGTGAGGCTGATGTGCCCCCCTGTGAAGATGAGTTTGACACCCCTGCCTTAGAGAATTTCTTTGCTACATTTCAGGACCACCAAGAAACCCAGGCGCAAATGGTTACTGAAATAACTAGTTCTAAACTTACATTTATTATTTTTATAGATAAAGAGATGACTATGAGTTTACTTCACCTTTAAGAGATGTCACAGTGGATTCTCAAGCAGCCCTTTAAATTTTTAGCTCCACATTTTTAGCATGCTCTATACAAGACAGATCCCCCTGCACCCTCAGAATTTCTATAACATCAACCCAGTACCTTTCCATTGCTTTTAAGAGGAAACAGCCAAATTTTAATATCAGAGTCCTATTACAGTTATGTAAATTAAGTCAATTTGTCCTTCCTTCAATTAAACGTGTTAATTTCCCAGGAGACTCAACACCATTTTCTTCAGTTGTCATGCCATCATCACACAGTACGCTGTAGCCTTAAAAAGAATTAATAAAGTATCTGATCTTACAGACCCTACCTAAGTCAGTAATCCTCATGTAACTCAACTCACTGAAATTCAAAGGTATACTCAGGTAAGAAAGTTTCTTGGACCCCTATATACAAGAACACAACCTTGGTGTTCCATAGTGATGATAAATGCCAGACAACAACTCTCTTGCAATCAGACAGCAGAATTAGGACTCCCAACACAAAAGGCACTTAGCTCGTGAATTATTACACTTCTACATAGCTGTTCTTACCTCTTTCTGTTTTACAATGTTCAGTTATATTTGCCTGAATATTAGATTACAATAGAACTACATCTATATAGAAAATCACACTTCATTAATAGACTAAGTCTGTATGAAACCTAAGCCATATTTTGTCATTACTGAGATTTATTAATTTGATTTTGATAAAAGGTATTTAACCATTTGCCTAATTTCTTCAGCAGAAGAAACCATGCATCTGTTAAAACCTTTAAAACAAACACAATTTCCATTAATTTTTACGGACTTGCTGAATTTAAAGCACAATTCATTAGGGCTGAATAAGAAACGTAAGAATTGCCATATAGTTCATGGTCATAGTTACTGTCCTTATTGACAAATGCCACTACCAAATACTTCAAAGGCAGATCACAGTAACATACTAAGTCTGGAAAATGACAGAAGATTGTATATTTTCCTTAGCCGTATTAGTTGATAACTAGCTGATGCCCAGAAGAATTTAACTGTTTCATTCCTGTTGGGTTTTTCAAAGCATTGTCCTTGTCACAAGATTGCCTTTTATTCAGACTCTTCTTGTTTGACTCTATATAAAAGTGAACAGGAGTTTCTCCCAGGTTATTCAAATCTTTCCACATCTACTAATCACTTTTGTTGCCTTTTCTCTGAGCCATATCTATTTCTGCACTCTTTATCTTCTAAATAAAGTTACTTGGACTTGATTTCAGGGGATTAAGTACTATTCATTCATAAAAGAGAACAGCACTCTAAAACAGCTTCTGTTCTCTTGTGACATTATCTGTGCATCTTTACATTATTGGCATTTTGAGCACTCAGGCTCAGTGAGGATTAATCAGCGTATCACCACTAGAACATATGGGTCTTCCTCCCAAATAATCACAGTTTATTTAGAAAATGCATGGTTAGCCAAAATTATTCCTTCTCTTGCGCATTAGTCAACAACAATCTTTGGCTTTATTAGGTCCAGTACAAAGGGCCACATAAGGGCAACTTAGACTGAAAACAAGGCTTGTTGTAAATAAAAAGAGTAACAAGATACGATTCCTTTTATGGCTACTATCCTGAAGACACCCAAGTCTTCTCAAACTGACAATACCGTTGCTGTTGTAACTAATACATAAAGTACAACGAAGTTCCCAAAATCATTAACATTCAGTGACCTTATCTAAGTATAACAACCCTACTTTCACAGTAAAATTCAATCCTGTTCTTACTTTATTCAAGAGCACCTTGTTCACAAACACCTTTGCTACAGAAACCTTTGGAATACTGATCATTGATCCATTGTTCCTGCTTCCAGTGGGAAAGAACACTATGAAACTAAATTAATCTATAGACTGCTAGCCTGAATTTTTTCCAGACAAAGCAGTAGTCTAAATGGTTGGGGCTTTTTGTTTGGTTTTAATAAGAAGGGGTTTTTTTCCTTACGATTTAAATATATTCTGATAGACCACTGACATGTAATTCAGAATCTGGCATTTTAATATGATTCTTCCTTATTAAGTGCTTTTCACTCAGCATTCTTAAAGCCTCCATACACATTCACAAATTAACCTTTTGAACACTCAGAATTATCTGCATTTATAGAGGAGAAATAAAAGTAAGAAGGAGATAAGAGTTTTGCCCAGCGTGACTCAGCAAGGCAGTGAGAATTCCAAGCACCAAGCCCTGATTTACTTCAGTGTTTACATTAATTATTGTAAAATACAAATTGACCCAACAATACAGAAACAAAAAGTTGAACAAAACTATTTTTTCTTAAGAAACAGAGAACTAATTAAAGACTTTTAATAAGCGATGCTCTGCAATGTCAAATGCACATATTAAACTGCTTTTACCTTCAGATTTTGACCTAAATGTCACTAAGAAATTTTTAATGAAATTAATGCTACTCTTGCCAAACACAGTGCTTTCAATCAACATGGATGCAATTTAAATATGGATGCTTTCATTTTGGGATCACCACATCACAATCAGGCACGTCTAGGTAAATTACTGAGCTCAGTTTGCCTATATCAACCGAAGTTTTTGGTTGGTTGGTTGTCTTTTTTAAAAAGTAGATATTATTTAAGACTTCCTGCTAATGCAGTTTTCAAAAGACCAGGTAACCTCTCAACACTATATTTAGATTAACCAGCAATCAACATGAATATTGTTATTAGCTCAATCTTTTCAGCTCAGAAAGGACACTGCAGAAAATAAAAACAATATTCACTACATGCACAGGGAAGGATGAATGGAATAACCCACTTTTAAAAGGGAAAAAAAATAGAACACGGAAATTCAATTAAATTGAATGACAGAAATAAAAACTAATAAAGTCATGTTTTCCACGTAATTAATCTGTGGGATTCATTGGAACACAAATATATCACAGCCAAAAAGAGTTAATATGAACAAATTAGAGACTTGATATTTTAGAAGAACAGAGTGAGCTCAGAGAGCAAGTAACAAGAAAAAAAGGGAAAAAAAAAAAAGGACGCTATTTTTAGCAGACTCATATCTGCCTATTAAAATGGAATTTCTTTCATTGTTTTCTAAGATTTCTGGTCTTGTGATTCCATGATCAAGCTGAAATCCTACCATATGCCACCTCTGAAATGATGGATCTCGAGCAAGTACTTCTCAGAAGGGCAGTATATAGAAGATTCTGTGAGAACCCTCAGAAACAGGAGAGCACTTCTACCTTCTGTAATACTGAATCAAGTCATATAATTCCAGTATTGTAAGCAATATTCTTGTTGATGTGTTTTGCCATCCATATTCTGTTGTTTCTCATCCTGTATTCAAGATAAGGTATTCTCCTAGTACACTGGGAAACTGCTCCTCTAAAGAGGATTTCCAGAGCTACACATATACAAATGACATCAAGTTAAGCATTTCAAAAGAAAGTATTTAAACAGATATTATTGCAAAGTAATTCTCTCGGATCAAAGAACATAAAATGCAATGAAATATGACATATTAAAAAGCTGAAGCATCTTAGGATAGCTATCTTCTACTATTATTGTTACTTTACACCTGATCTGTGTCTCTGCAATCTTTAATCACAAAAAATAAGTAAAATCAACAATTAAAACTTTCACTTATATGATGGAATTTTTCAGAACTGAATAATTTGCATTTTAATTATTTGCAAATGTAATGACCTAACTCGCATTTAAAAACAAATATTTTGAACAGTTTTAATGGGGTATTTCAAGACATTGAAAGAGAGAATTCAAAGATTTACAAAGGTCAGCATGCAGATGATACCCAAATAATAACCACTTGTATAATTGATACAGTTAGTGTTATCACATTATTCCAGTTTCTTCTATAAAAATTTTGAATCATTTGTTTAGATCCCATGGCAAAAATCACAGCATAATTCTTTATTGACTGCTTTGGAAATTGCTGAGTTACAGTTCTCTCGCTCACGAATTTTCACATGATCTGCTTCAAGGCAAGATGCTAATTTGAAAAGCTGAAATTTCTGACTGGAAATACATTCCTACTACATTTAGAGAAAACAGATGTTATAATAGCTAAAACAAATTGGGTGGATAAACTATTTTTCACATTCATTCATTCTGTGCAAACATTACCCATATTTGATACTGCACATCGCCATACTGCAGAACTTCATCAGTTCCACTGCAACCAGGGAAATCAAATTTTGTGGGGTATCTGAGCAACACTTCACCTACAGATCAAAAAAACTCACAGAAAACAAATAATATTCATCAGTCCTGTTGGACATATTGTTACTTGAATAAGAAAACTCAATAATGACTATGAAATGTGAGTATACTAATTGGTGACTAAGGAGCTGTAAACAGAGTGGCTTGAAATTAATACTAAAGGTTTTTCAGATATCTAATAGTAATATTGCCATTTTCAAACTCCTGCTTGCACTGTACACAAGTTTGTCAGCTTCCACGTACAGTCTAGACTTGATGTAAAAGATATACTAATAATATACATGGAAATAATTTAGCAGAATATACAGCAAAGGGAAGGCAGAAATATGACAAGAGTAATAGGCAAATGCAAAATCTAGGAAAAAAAAATTATACAAGTGTGTGTATATATGGAATCACGGAACAGAATCATAGAATGGTTAAGGCTGGAAGGGACCTGAGGGAGTTTTCTGGTCTGACTGCTGCTCAGGCCCAGGCTAATGCTAGGCCAAGGTGCTTGGGATCTTGGCCACTCCTGTCCCGAATTTCCAAGGATGGAGATCCCACAACTGTTCTAAGTGTCTGTTCCAGTGTTAAACACCATCATTGGGAAGAATTTTTTTCTTTAGATTTAACTAGAACTTCCCCTACCATAACACGTGTCAGCTCTCATCCTTTCACTGAGCACGTCTGAGAAAAGTCTTGCTCCATCTTCACTGTGACCACCCATCAGGTAGTTGAAGATGGCACTTCATTTCCTTTAGCCTCCTCCAGCGAAAACAAGCTGAGCTCTCGCAGCCTGTTCTTGCACACAGTATATGCATCAACACAAATATTCAAACTCTGCAACTTTAAAGCACTGCAAGAGTTGGCAGAGTTCATCAGCAGGAAATAACATGGTAGCTCAGAACTCAAGCTAAGCTACACCCAAATAAAACAAGAAAACTATACAATTTACCCCTATTAAAGATGAAAGAGGAAACAGAATGGTCACATAACAAAACACTTACATCACAATAATCATATAATCTAACAATATACCTTTCATTAATGAGTACAGGATGGAAAAAAAATAGCATTTTAAATATGCTAGAGAACTCATTATGAATTCAAGGATTATTTAGAGACCTTTCAGAAGGGATGTCAGCACTTAATAGAAAATAGGATCTCGTGAAGAATTAATCAGGATACCCACATGAAGGTGATTTAGCAGTGTGATTAAAGGATGTCCTTTTATACAGCACTGTCCAGTGCAACCTGAAATAACCTGACCAATGAAATTCTGTACCACTTACTCTGAGGTATCAGGTCATTGAGTCAAGAAATAATAAACATTCTTTGTGTAGCAGTTTGCTAACCATGGATGTCTGCATTCAGCATTAAATAGCACATTATCAGAAAACCATTAGGAAGATAAATAAATTCTAAGAAACAAAAACCCAATATAGGATTAAAAAAAAAAAAAATAGAAGTAGAGGGCACAAAACAAAGAACTGAATCACTGCATTACAAGTCTACGAATGTTCAAATACCATGATGAAAGACAAGAATAAAATCACCTGGCATTCAAAAGTACAAAAAACGAGAGAGGAAAACCATAATCACACAGACATTCAGGAGGGAAAAAAAAAACAAAACAAAATGTTCTAAGGAAAAAAAAAAAATCAAAATATAAACTACTGTCCACCTGTATTAGTTTTTATCCTATCACTTCCTTCCTTGACTGTTTTAAACTCAGGTTACACCTTTACAAAATTTCATTTTAAATAAACCGTCCACAATTACATGTAGAAAATATTTTCCACTATAGACATGGAAGGATAGCCGTTATAGGTGTGGAAAGATAGCCATTAGTATGAACACAACAAATCTTCCCCAAGATCAAAGAGATCATTTTGCTACTAAAATAATAATTCCAATACTAGCTCAGAAATGCTGTTACATCAGTGGCTACCACATCACTCTCAGAAGTGGAACATTCACTCATCACTAATCAGGCTATACAGAAGGGAACTGCTGCAAAGTCAGACGCTGGCTCAAAATGCTTGGACACTACTTGTTTTCTAGTTTTGATTACTAACAGAATGTATAAAATAAATAAAAGCATACTGAAAAGCACCAAAGTAAAAGAATGAGGGAAAATTAAAAACCAGAGAAGGAAAACAAACAAAC
>VWYH01008697.1:0-37053 GCA_013399365.1 Pampusana beccarii
CCTTTCCAACCTTGTATTCTATGTCTGATTCTTTGTCAGGGCCAGGTAGCAAAGGAGGCTGCTGCATCCAAGAAGGACCCTGCTTGGCTGCGTGATGCACAACAGGACAGTGCAAGTCCCACTGTCCCACAGCATTAAGTATATGTGTGTGTATATATATTTTTTTTAATTTTTTTTTTTTTTTTGGGGGGGGGGAAGTTTTTCTCTTCAAAGCATGGTGCCCTCATTTTCAAGCTGAAACAAAAGAGGTTTTGGAAAGTGCCCACATGTCCAGCTTGCCATGAGTTTAAGTGGAGATGGGCACCTCCGGAGACCTCATCCCAAAGGTCTTGGGAAAGTCTCTGAGCTGCCCTCACCCACCAGCTGGGGCAAGACACCAGGCTCCTGATGCTGCCCTGTTCATGCAGCTTCACATATTTTCATCTGCAGATGTGCCATCCTGGTCCTCCCCTTCTTTCCACACCCGTCTCAACACCCCCAGCCCTTGGGCAGGGGGCTGCAGCGAGGGGAGCGGGGGCACAGTCCAGGGATGCTCCTCAGCCTCACAAGGTAGCATTGCCCATTTCAGCTACCATTACCTGGGGTTGTCTGTATTCCAATATTTCTGCTCCAAAAGGGCCAGCACTAGCACCCCTAATCTGCTCCGTTTTGAAAATCGTGGCAGAAAGGGGCAGAGTCACACTGTGCTCTAAATCCAACAACAGGCACTTCAGTACTGAGCCTCAATTAATGCCTTAATGGGCCTAATTTTCTAGCTTTTGATCAAAACGTCTTTAGAGCAGTATGTCTTCGGACATTACCGCTGGCCTTTGAAAAATAAGCAGAAAGAACAAGACAACCTTTGTAAGACTTTGCTCCCTACCATCTATAGCCAAATCCACACAATCTCATTGTAGTATCTCCTTAAGCCAGCCTGGTACATGAGGGCTGAGCAAAGCTGAATGTGAAGTGGCTCCCTGACAATGTAAACCCAATCTCTCAATCTGCTTATTATAATTTTGAGAAGAAATGACAGTTCCTTCATCTCAGAAAATATGAATGGATATTTTGTCTCCGAAATCCCTGCACAGCCTGCAAATTCAACATTTGAGAACTTAAGTCCAAGCTGAATTTAGCTGTGACCAACTACATGAGTCAAGTGGTTTAGCTTTGGTACTTCAATGAAGGCAACTCTTTTCAGGGTGGCACCAAAAATATAAAACCACCCTAAAATCCCTAAAACATTCCCCTGCTATTTGAATCCCTCAGTACAGAAAAATCACAGAAAGCATCAGAGAATTTTAGATGGCCGTTATTCAGTATAAACCAAACAGGCTTCCCTTAAGTCATTGCTAAAAAAATTAGAGTTTAAGAGTAAATTACGAAGATTAACTCTATTGAATGCGGAGTTTAAAGTATAGTTAGTTCTGTCTCTCATCTCCAAAGTTATTGTGTGTGTATGTGGTTTCAGCTGCTCTAGGACATGGCAGAACCTCACCAGGTTTCATCGCTTTGGTGCCGAAGGTGCAATAAGAAGTTTTTGCCATTATATGGGATGTCTGCTTTCCGTAAGCGTTTGTTCAAGTAAAACCATCTTAGTGACACCAAATTAATGCTGGAAAACTGCTTCCCCTTCAGAAATGTGGAAATGCCAATGGAAAAGATTTCCAGTGCTTTGCACCAGGTCTACAGCAGTTGGGCTGCTCTTGTAGCCAACACTGGTGCTGGGAGCAGACCATACTCTGGGTATCATGAAGCCCCAATTATTTCATGATGAACCAAAGCTTTCTAATCACTTTTCAAAGTTTGTTTCAGAAAAATTCTGAAATGAAAACGGCTAACATTTCAGTGTGCCTGGGTCTGCTTCAACTTTTCCTTCTCTAACAGAAAAGAACTCAAAATCAGGCAAGATTCACAAGTACCTTTGGTGAAAAAAGTGAAAGCAAAAAAAAAGTGAAAAAATTTTAGCATGTAAATGATTCATCCGGAACTCCTTGCCCAGTTCGGAAGTTACACATCTTCAGAGTTATTTCACACAGTGCAGGTGCCTGCAGTTGGGGATAAATGTCTGTGGCGGGGATATTTACTCCTTGTACGAGGCTCTAGACCTGCATTAGCAGTGAGATGGTTTCCCTGCTGCTTTGGCTTCAGCTTAGACTCAATTCCTGAAGCAAAGGTGATGCCTGAAGCCCAAGAAATGCTGTTGGGCTGAAGTGCCCAGAAATTATGCTTGTTTGCATCCCTCTTCTGTTTGGTGGGGACATCAAAACCACTTTAAATCCACATCACAGGTTCCTCTTCCACAAAAGGGGGCAAACCTTGTTCCAACATTTGCCATTACACTCCAGAAGAGCATCACCAACTCAGAAGACTGCGATATCAAAGGGGCAAAAAGATTGTTCACACATTAACAGTTAAGGATTTTGAAGCGATTTTGGAGATGTACACGCAGATTTCTGGTCCTCATTAAAATTAATGAACGGTTTGTATGCGAATGCCTGTGCTGCCTCAGAAACCTCAGTCATTATGGTTCAGAAGTCATCTCTGTCATACGAAACCTCCCAGGGTGATTTACGAAGTTGTACATGAGTTGCTTATTATATTTAGAGTCACAATTATTATTTAAGGTTAAATGTGTATTGGGGAGAATAGGAAAAAAAAAAGTCTTCAGGATATACCAATGGAACCGTCAATAAAAGGGATCTCAGTATTTTAAGGGCTGAAGCGTCAATAGCACATAATAGAGCATAAAAAGCAAAGAGAGCAAAAGCAGCTGGGCTGAGCGTGGAAGCAGGCAGAGACAGCAGGGGCTCCTCAGATCCAAGTGCTCAGATTTTGGTTTAACATTCACAAAGCCAAGAAAGAAATGAAAGAAAAACAGCAGGAATAGCCCAGCAAGTCCCTTGTACACTCAGGGACAGGAAGCGCATCTCCATAGATTTCTTTAGCCTTGTGTTTCAACACATACAAACCCCATTCCTCTCCCTCAAATGATGATATTTTCGTAGTAATCATTTCACTGCCTCAGTTGCCAAAAGCTTCTGCTTCTCACCAAGCTGCTGCTCTCAGAGGCACTGCAGAGTGGAATAGGAGTGAAATGAATATTCAGCAGAGTCAGGCTCCAAAGATTGCCATTACCTAACCCTGTACCATTACACAAACGTATTTGTTAGGAATATTCCAGGGGTTTGGGGAAAGGCTTACAACAGCTCACAGTGTTCCCGCTGCCCACCACGAACACTGCCGTTATCCATCGTGGAACCGCACTTGCACTCCTCCATGGAAAAGACAGGGAATTACAGCGAACCTCAGAAATGTTGAGGAGAGATTCCTCCAACCTCTGAGAAGACTGGCTTTTTATGTTATTACAATTCCCTGGAAATTGCTATGTAGTCATCACTAGAGCATAAAATTTCATCAGAAGCCTCTGAAATGCTCCTGCATGTGCACTCCAGGAGAAGTTTAAAAAAGCCTCATGCACAGAGGATCACAGAAAACCCATTACCCGTCCACAGCACCAGAGCATTGATCTGTCAACACAGAACTTTTTGGAGAGTATTGCAGCCACTCACTAAATGGGTTTTTGATTAGCGATGTTGTTTAAAATGCCCACAAACTTTTATAGCAAACATTGGGCTGCCAGGCAAAGGGTCAGTCCCAAGGCTCAGCCCCAGCTTCGTAAAATTCTTCCACTGGTTCTGGGCTCAAGTTCAAGTGAACCTCCAAGATGGGGAGACGGGTTTAAATTCAAAATTGGCAACCCTGCCTGATTCAATCAAAAGTCTCATGATGCTTGTCAGGTTGTTTAAAACTCTAATTCTTGGAATCTTGTGCAAGAAATTGAAATTCTGCTTTAAAAAACCCCAAAACCTCTATTCCATGTAAGCATTCTGCAAACCTGAGACATGAGTTCTACAGACCTTCAGAAGTCAGAAGGAAAGAACTGTACATGGTGTATCATTTAATTCTCCTTAGTTTGGGGAAACATATTTATGACTTATTAAACATCTGCTATTAATAGTGTGTTTTTGGAATTGTAACACGAAGATTTTATTTCAAAACTGTGACTTTAACTTGTTTGCTTTGAAATTTTGGATATATTAATCCAAAGAAAAAATAAAAAGTGGAGAAAGGGAAATGAAACAGCGGCAAACATTCAAATATCTTTAGAGAGTAAATAGTTCATTCTGGTTTAAAATGAACTACTGCAGTTATTCTGCTGTGCTTTTTGCCCTACAAAAGGCTATTGGTTTGTTAGGATATTCCTGACCTACAGCCTCTAGAATGCGGTAGATTGTGTAGGGCACAATTAAATCCAACTCAAAGCCCCAGTCAATTATCTGCTTTAAAACTGCAGATTGACTCCAAATAATCCCACAAAATCTGAACTAGCGACCATACCCAAAGCCAATTTATGAACAGTGGCTACAATTTAGGGTCCATCAGAACTATACCTGCGATCTCTTTCTGGCTCCTCTTATACCATCTACTTTCCAGCACTGGCATTATCTTTCTCTTTTCATCCTTCACATCTCCCACTCCCTTCTTCCTCTCACACAGTGGCTCTTTTCATCTGCTCTCAATAGGTGCTGCTCTACCTAATTAATTGAGGACTCAACAAGTGCACTTTCTAATTAAAGTAAATAAGCCCATGCTTGGAACAGTGGCTCACAGTGTTACCCAGCACTCCTTCCTCAGGAACAGGATATTATGGGCTCCACCTCCTCTGTGCTAAATTAATGCATTAAACTAGTAGAGCAGAAGTGAATAAAGTCCCTTAAAGCATCGTTTACAAAAAATATTCCAAAACATAAAGCAAATCCCAGCCTTAAATCTCCGAAACCAATGAGATCTGTAATATTGGACAGAAGACCAGGCTTTATGAAGGTGGGGAAAAACAAAAAAAACTTCCCCCCCCAAACCAAACCAAACCAAACCACCAAAAACCACCAGAAATATATTTAAAACCCCAACTCCCTTTTGGTGTTTCCAGTGCTCTTATTGGAGATGACTTAGGAAAAGAGAACAGAATCACATGGACATTTCTGTTACCTCCTACAGTGCCTAAATAACTGAGTCTGTCCCATAATAACACCCCCATATTAAGACTGCCCTCTTTCTTCAGCGTCGCTTCTGTGCCACGAACCCAAGAAAAAGATTTAGAGGGGCTGTTTGGAAAATTGTCCTTGCCCTTCTTCTATATCTGAAGTTATATGGGAGTCTCCACCCCTGTTATTAAACTGATGATGATATCCTTCAGGTACACACATGACTTGCAATAGATGCATTTAAAAGAAAACTGATTGCTAAATTATGGCACTTCCATGAAGTTAAGCAGGGGCAGTCACCGTCTCTCTTACGAGAGAGGTCGGACTATGGAAGCATCTGCAAAAGTTGTCCTTGGCTAAAGGAGAAATTCTGCATTTGCGACCGATTTGGGGAGAGACAGCAGAACTGGCTTGATACACTGGCACAAGACAGAATATAGGGACCAAGTACATCAGACAATGAGGAAAACCCTCCTTTTTTTTCCTTTTTTTTTTCTTTTCTTTTCTTTTTAAATTTTCTCCCGTACAACCAGTTAAAAGAAGCAGCAGGGGCTCTGGGGAGGTGGTTGCCATCCAACTCAAAAGCCTCTTGGCACAGCACAAATGGGATATTGGCTGCATCATCTGCAAGCCCAGCCTGTGGAAACCCAGGCAAAAGGTAGATCCCCAAAACAAATCAAGTCAACCACCATCTTCCTCTATTACTGAAGGATTTCCACAGCAGAAGGACAAAAAAAAAATTAAGGATTTCAGGGTATTTTATAAACAGTCAAAAGTGCTTCCCAACCAGTATTCAGATTTGTGTCTGAATTTGTTTCCATAGATGGGTTGGGAGCAAGACTATGTTAGTTTAGGCTTTATGCACCTAAAGTTCATTAAGTCAAAAGAAAGCTTTGTGTCTTTTAGTGGTTTTTGGATGAGCTTACAGGTTCCAATAGCCTGAACAGGGCTATGGGAAGAACTAACGGGAAAGAAACAGAGGTGTATGGAGCAATGAGGAGTGTGAAAACAGGGTGACAGAACTGCATTTTGCATCAAATCCTTCTTGGCTTGTTGTGTACTTCTGGCTTTGAGCAATTAGTCCAGAAATAAAGATTTGTTTGTATTTTCACAGTCACTCCCTGTTGTGGAGACCAGACAGAAAGCCAAAAAAAATTGTGCTCTTCCCACTGCATTTCCTTCAGCAATAAACACCTTCATCTTTATATATTTAAGAAAAAAGAATCACACAAAAAAGCCAGGAAACATGAGCTTCAATCTTATTTAGATATATGCAAAATCAGCCTGTGTCCAGCCAGAACAGTTGGGCAGATGTGGGTTCAATCTCTAGTCCTTAATATTAATGTTACCTCAAAATTCTTGTGTGCTTTTTTCTCACAAAAGAGTATGAAAAAGAGATCCCTTAAAAATTGGTTGCAGTTTGGATCTGCATAGCTCTCAGGGCTCATCTGTATGCCAGCCACATAGCCACACATTCGCTTCTCCTTTACACCATACATCCCAGGTATTGTTTAACAACAGAAGCACAGATGTGGCCGCTGAAGTAAATACGTGTATTTTTAACATTATTTTCAAGAAATCAGAAATTATTTTCTATGCACAAGGCTCTCACAGTGATGCTGTTTTCCAGAGGAAAGCTGCTGTTTCTCAGCACGTCCAAAGCCTGAAGTTACCCCTTTGAATGTGTATTCACTTGGGTTTCTGTTGCCTAGAATTAAAGGCAATGAAGAAACAATAATTCTGCTCCATCCTGAGCCACCAGAGGAAGAGAAAGGAGCAGCAGCTGAGCAGGGAATGTGGTTACGCTCAAAGCCGTGACCAGCAGCTCCATGAAGTTGCTGCGCTTTGTTATTGTGTTAGCACTGGAAGCGTTAAAGCAAAAAGCAACATTTCATTTGCATTATGTTATTAATTTGGCTAAAAGCCATTGCCTTTTCTAGATTGTCTTAAAATAACTGTTTCCTACTGAAATAGCTTCCTTTCTCCCCAGCCAAATTACAAAAGTAGTTGGGTTTGGGGATGGGGGCGGGGAGAGAAAAAAAGCCCCGCGTTGTTTCCAGTTTTTAGGCCTATGGAAACTTAACAGAATATACACAAAAGCGCTGAAAGTCCGAAGGGCCGGAGTGTTTAGTGCTTGTTTTTGTTTCCTCCCTGCCAAAGCAGCAGCAGTTGCCCATTTTTTCCTTTGAGCCTGGCAACCAGACTGCTGGTAGGACAAACCTCCAGTCTTGGTACCCACCACGGGGCCTTGGCACCGCTCGCGGCTCCGCTGTCCTGAGCTGATCCTTTTATTCCATGGCATTCACCTCAGCTGTATTTCAGCTGGCTTGGTGGCCTTGCTTTCAAAATAAAAACCTGCATGAATCACCTTCAATTTATATACAGAGGGAGTCACAAGCTTGCTGCTCCTGTTTGCCTCTGTTTGTCCCACATGCCAAAATATCCGCCCTCTTTTGGGTGTTTCAGCCACTAGAGTCACAAAAAAAAACCCCCACCCTTCTTCAACAGGGTGGGCATTTTTGCAAAGTTTACTTTATTCTTTAAAAAAACCCCAAAAAAACGAAACACCAAACTGACTTCTCCCTGTAGATTTGCTCCTGAGAGCGGCCTCCTCACTGGTCTTATTATCTATTCCCAAGTTATGTTTTTTTAGAAATCCTTTCTGTTCATTTGATGCTGAAGCAAAGATCCTTGGGTTATTTTTGTTCTGTAAACACTGATATTTGGTTTGCATTGACCTAAAGCATAAGGATCAGTAAAAAGAAGGTCAGAAAAGGATGGGAACTCAAGATATTCTTTGGACTGTGCTGTTCAAGGCCTCCTCACCAGGAGAACAGGAGCCCCGTTTTGTTGTTACTATTTAATGCCTGACAAATTCTTGGAGTAAGTCTGATCCCGTTCTCCAGGTAGTTATTCCTGCTGCCATGGAAATAGATTCTTGTGATCATATGGAAATATGGCATAGAGGTAACTCTGAAACCCCCAAGAGCTTTGTCATCAGCTCAAACAGGGCCAGGATTTTCCTGCAAAACCCTCTGTAGTGGAAATACAGATTTGTTCTGCTACCAGCAAGGTCTGAGGTTGGTAGAAGAAAAGAGGATTATCAGTAACATGTCAACAAAGCCACTGCGTTAAACAGTGACACCTGGCCAGGACCCAGCAAAGGTGAAATGGCAGAATAGGTAGAATAGAGATACTATGTGAAAGAAACGCTGTGAGCTCAACGCAGCCAACATTCACAGGATCCTTCCCACCACATTAAACCACTACTGATGTACCTAAATTGTCACATCCAGGGTACAGACTAATGAGCTTGATGACATCAATACAGCCTGTAAATCAGGCACAGCTCGGGAAAATGAATGCGGTCAGACGGAGTGTGAAGCAGCCCCACGGTGAAGCACAGCACGTAATTAAACTGTGAAACCCGTTGTTAGAGGACATTGCAGAAAGCAATTGGAAAAATCTTTCAATGGGCGTTAAATAAAAATAAAAAAACAAAAACCAAACCAGAAAGGGCGCTAACACCAGCTGAGAAAACCCCTAGACCGAAGTTACTGGAGGAACATATGTGGAGAAAGATTTATCCCTATATACTGGTTGTTACCTTCTTCCCCAGCTGCTCCTGCTGGTGCTGGGGACAGGAGCGTGAGGCTGGACACATCTACACTGTGAGTCCTCCTATGTTCTCAGGGTCTTTGACCCAGGGACAGAGACTGCCTTCACTCCAAATTAGCATTGCTGATTTTTCTAAACAAGATTAAGGTCAATGTGCAGCTTTGTGCTCTTACCATTTGGCTTTGAAACTACTTTGCCTGCACTAAGAGTCCAAAGCACAGGGGCAAAACACAAAGGGGATAAACGCCAGGTAAGAGTAGAATCGTCACAAACTGTATTTGCACATCATCTGTTAAAGCTTTCTGGGCAAGGACCACCCTGCTGGCACAGACACCTCTGACATCTCACGTGCGTTGCCCCGACATCCAGAATACGTGCGTATTCCTTTTATTGTGAGCAGACAAGTGATCTTTCACAGGCTTTCACTTGTTTGCTTCTTCTCCACGCTAACAAGGTCTGTCCCAAAATAGCGAACAAATACATTGCCTTTCTAGAGAGACTCTGAGAAAGCCCCAGGTACACATTGCAAAGGGGATGTGAGTTTTATATCTATGCAGCGTCTGAGCAAAGTCAACTACGGCTCTGGCTGAGCACAAGGGACAGATCAGCAGGTCTGGGTGTCTGATCAGAGTAGGAAGCAGATTTCTGTCCCCAGAAAAAAACACAAGGCTGGGAGGGAGCAAACCCTCTTGAGCTGTGATCCTCCTAGGTCGTTAAAACATGCCACTTAATCCTGGGCAAAATGATCAGACGCCTCTGTGCTCCTATCAGGGATCCCATTTTCCCCCCTAAAATGAGCAAAAGGCTTGTCAAATTGATTATCCTCTCCCCAGAGTAAGGTTTTAGACAGATCGGGGACTTTACAGATGGAAAAAGCTGGTTACAAATGCCGAGCTGCTGCCTCTGACTGCCTCCTGCCTGGACATCCCTTCCTCTCCGGGCTCTTTCCAATCAGTTTACCCAACCGATGCACGCTCCTTTCTCCCACTCTCAAAACAAGGAACTATGTGACCTAAAAGGAAATAAAGGATACGAACCAAAGCTATTTAACAGCATTTTTATGGGAGCAAATGAGCCATCACAGCCACCTGCCACATGGGAGAAAGAAGAAAAGGGCCTAAACTCAAGGTTTTGCAAAAACATGCGTATCCATCAGGTGAAGGACTTCTGTGTGTGCTTCACCACTCTAAGATGGCACAAGAGTTTAAGGTAGTGATGGGATTTGTGCTACTCGCCCCCTCTTCCTATTACTCTACAGCCAAGGAAGGATTGGTTCTGATGCTCGTGCACCCCCCTGCAGAGCTCACCCCCCAAGGAGCAGCCTCCTCTTCCAGCAGCCATTCCCCATGTGCCCTTCCCAGGCTGCTCTGTCTTCTAAGCTTCTACTTCTCAGAGACCTTTAAATATATATTTTAAATTCCAACCAAATTCTTGGACTTGGCAGATAAACTGTGGGTCCCATAAGATTTATATTTTCTTTGAAAGCCTTGAATGAAGTCTTTATAAAAAACTTCATTAATATTGCTACCTATATGCCTGCTCCCCGCTTCCTGTGCAAATCCAAACAGATTCTCCACACAGAAAGGCTTTTGAAATTCGCATATTTACTTCCCCCAAACAGTGAGAGTGTTACTGAGGAGTTTGTGGTAGAGTCAGTCCACATGTGTGTTGTCCTTCTGGAGTTTAAGAAGATGAAGCCTTCTATTCATGGGAGATGAATAAAGTAGATGCAAAAGGGGAGGATATAAAACTGGGGAGATTAGGGCTCTGGAGTTCTGTGCTCTGGTTTCGTGCCATTGGCAGAATATGGTCCATTTTAGCGATTGGATTATCTGAGAGTAAAGAGTCATTACAGCTAATGCAGTACAGTGTGTACAAGGGTGTTAAAGCTGTTTCTGCCAGAATAGTCAAAATTAGTAAAGGAGTTGTTTCAAAAGTATCATAGGCTTTTTTTTTTTTTTTTTTTAAAATACAAGCAAAACTATTCTGCTGAATTCTACAAGCTGCAGATGCACAGCCCTGGCTTCCAGCACAAGTCATCCACTGAAATCCAACCCATACCTCAAGAAACTACACCCACAAAATAAGTCCTGCTCCTGCTGCAGGCAGAAGGTGAGCTCCCCGTGCTGAGACAGGGGCTGGAACACACTGGGGTGCACAGGAAGGAGTAAAACAATCTACCAGAGGGCATGAGAAACCCAACATCTCATAATATTCCTATTTTTCAAAGCCGGCTTCTCCCAGGTTCAATACTCTGTTGAAGTTCGTGTAGCAGCAGCAATTAGCCACAGGCAGAAAAGGGCAACATGCAGGCACCAGGCTGGATGAGAGACAGATGGACAGACAGCAAGTGAAACAGAGTCATCTGGGACGTAGTCCCAGCTCTGTCATATACCACACTTCCAATTTCCCTTTTCCAATGCAAGGCCAAAAGATACGTAACTCTGCACGAAGAGTTCAGCAAGCTACAGCCTACATGCCATGACATGCAAGTAATCCCTCTGAAGACCACTTAAATGTTTAAAATTATTTGTGCTTTTAAATGTATCTCAGGGAAAATGTACAGTACAAGCAGCAGCGAGTTAAATCTTACAGACCTTTACACACTCTATATAGTCTATAGGGTTACCCAGGCGCGCATGTTCCTCGGACATACAGCAGTTTAAGACCTTTTATATATTGCTAGAGCCAGCACAATTCAAGGACGAGATCCCCAAGCAGGCACCAAGCCCCCTACACCTCTAATCAACTTAGTGTTCCCATTTCCTTTGACCAGAAACAGTTGACTGATGGATTTAGAAATTCTCCTTTGACCAAAACTGTCCCAATGATTGAACCCTTGAGAATACAGCAAGGCTCACGTATTTGAGCAGGTGTCTGGAAAGGGCCAGAGACTTAATCTTTATTTAAAAAGGATTAAAGATGGTGGATGTTTTGGGTACATCAACAGGACTTCTTTAAAGAGTAGTTTGTTCTAAACTGGGCTGTTTTAATTAAAAGGTAGCAAGCAAAGGAAAAAAAAAATAGAAAAGAAAATCCATTTGAACTTTTTCAGTGGAAAATTAGATTTCTGATTAGAGTCGTGTGACCTCTCCTTCCAAAGGAACATCAAAAATTTCTGAACAAAACCCAAAACATGACATATCTCATGGGAAGTTACAATCAGCTATTCGAAATCCCTCTGCTCCTCAACAGGCAGCATTCCCAGGCACAAAGCATCCCACACAACACGACCGCTCGGGACTCCCAGGACACACAAACCAAGACAGGAGTTCATCACGGAATGCTTGGTGTGAGCAAGGAGGTCTGCTGAAGAACAGCAAGAGCACAAAGTAACACTGAAAAATTGGAATATCCTGGGTTTAAGTTTTTCTCTATAAAAAAAAATGCCTATAGAGAGGAGAACATTTTCTAACCAGATTATTCTTAGATTATTTGCCAAGGATAGTTACAGCCTGCTCCAGTTTGTTTGGTGTAAATAATAAAAATTGGAATTGCATCAGACTCTGGCTGCAGGAGGGAGATAGAGTCGTGATTTAAACACCATGCCCAGAGAGCCGTCCCCCACCCTCTTGTTCCAGGGCTTCAACCAACTTGCCATTCAGCCCCAGCACAATTTGCTTTTGCGCCATGTGGCTGCAGAAGTGTCATGGCTGACATAGTTTGGAATTTGCCCTTAAAAAACCACTTTCTTCCATGAAGTCCTCTGCATTAGGCACTACCTTGGAGTGAATAAATCAGAAAACCTTCCTGGGGCAGAGGTTCCCTCACGAGGAACCCTTGAATCACAGCACCATGATACCCACCTGTGCCCCAGAGCTTGCAGTCGGAAATAACACACTAAATTCAAACTACTGCAACTGAGGGTAAGTATTCAGTTTTTAATGGCAACCCACTGCAGTTGGAGAGAAAACTCCAGCACTGGCTAATTCTTTGGAAGGAACGAAGGCCAGTAATTATCTCAGCAGAGAGTACGGAAGGGTAAACATCCAGGTGTGGTGTAGCCAAGGATCGTTGTTTAAAATCCCTTACAGAACAAATGGAAGACTGAAATCTTAAGAAGTGTTATTATTTCCCCCTCTCCTTTTTAAGGAAGGAAGAAACCTCTGTGGGAAGTATTTATGAGACACATAATGCACCTCACATCATACCCTAAGGGCCATCTTTAGAGTGGAAATAAAGCTTCCATACTAGGAGTTTGTTAACATTGTGAGAGGGATCAGACGCAAACACAAAAGCTGACTTGTTCTGTAATGACTTGCCGAGATAAGTGTCCCTTATCAGCAATACTGTTTTCTTTTGGAAAGGAAGGGACTCTGTGTGTACAAGCAGGGGATGGAAGTCAATGAAAACAGAAGGCTGGAGAGGTCTGAATGGGTATTTTGTACTGTAATTCTAGCTTGGGGCTGCTTTTTTGGGCGTGGAAATATCAAACACTGACCTCCTACTGACGGTCCTTGGCAGTGGGATAAGTCACTCGTTTATTTTTGCTCGGCCACAAAGCTGCTGTGTAACACAGCAAGGTCCGTGCAGAGTTACACAGGTCCGATACATCTCCCAGGGCAAGAGCCTGCACCCCAACACCGCCGCACCCACCTCTCCCATGGCCCTTCCCAAAATACCACCCAGCTCATGCCCACAACGAGATAATCCCCACAGCCCTCATCAGACAGCTCTTTCCATTCGGGAAGAAAAAAGGATTTGTGCAGAAGGTTGGGGTGGGAGGGGTGGAGGACGCTTAGGGCATCCTTCTATTATAGCCAACAAAATCCTTGTAAAAGGGGCCTTTGGTGGTGATGCTCTGCTGCTTTTGACCTGGAAACCCAAAATAAGGCCAGGCTGAAATGAACTGCATGAAAACATCACACACACCAGAGCAGTGAGGTGTGCAAGAACATTTCTCTATCCAAAGTAGTCACAGGATTATTTTTAACGAGGGGGAAAAGGCAGGGAAAAGAGTCTGCAGAAAGGTGACTATCTCCAATCTGAGACTCAACAGACAACAGAAGTCAGCTTACTGAATGAATGGCTGTGCCATCAGGTCCCACATCCAAGTCAACATAGATAATTGGCCAAGATACCGTAACTAAAATTTTACTTTTCATATTTAAGGCTACCCAGTTCAGCTCCACTCTGCCTCCAGAGCAATCCAGGCTGGAACATCCCTGAGCAATCACGAGGACACTTTTTCTATCTATGCCAAGTATTGCTGAAAATCCAGTCTGACACTGTGATACATTTCTGCTCTTCCATTGCTAATTCAGTCACTAATACCTACACAGACTCTGTTCCATAAACAAGTCTGAAACTAGACAGGGGGGATCAAGGGATTTTGTGAGATTCACATGCTCCAGCCAAGGAATGCTCCAACACCATCCACCAGAGGCAAAAAATTGAAAGGCAAGTTCAAGAAAAGACGTCCACCAGGAAAGCACTCGTGTGCAAAGGAGTGGTTTGAACTCGAAGCAATTGTCACTTTAAAACACATTGTCTTCTTCTGCCATAGATTCAGCACTTCTCGCCATCAGCTAGTCATTGAAAGGTAATAGGGCATCATGAAAGAATTGGGCTTTAATAAGCAAAGCCCAGCTCCCTGAGACAGAGATCCTCCTCCTCAAGCATAGAAGGTTTCTGTCAAAAGTCTGACAAGCGGGGAAAGAATTAGAACAAAGTAGAGCCCCAGTGATCCCATCTGTAACAGCCAGCTGGATGCTACAGGGAGCAGACATCTGCTCAGAGACAGGAGATGGGGAGAAGCTTTCAGACAAACCGACGCGATCTGCTCTGCAGCCAGCATCCACTGGTACAGCGCAAAATTCTAGAAACCCATACGCTTCTGGGCACCTTAATCGCTCTTTACAGGCAACTTTAGGGAGTTTGCTGGATAAACCCTCTCTGTGGAGACAAGCAGGCTGACAGGAGGTTTGCTGTTGGCAGCCTGGCATGCAGCGAGATGGGTTTTTGAGGCCACCTGGCTACAAACCAGGAGCAACAAGGAAGCTGGACATTTTGGTGCAAACTCACTCCCTTCGGTGTCAATTTGTTCATGAAAAATAAGGCTCCAAATGCAGAAGTGACAGGGTCTATATGCACCTTGGGACAGGTGGCAAAGGAGCTGGCGGAAGATGTGCAGGTAATGTTAAATATGTAGGCAGAAAATATAATGCTATCTTTGCTAGAAACCAGCCAGGACACTTCTGGCTGAACCATCAGTGCACTGGAATTTGAGGCACAGGACACAAGAGGGATGCAGGAACAAGCAAACTTCTCTGTTTCCAAGTAGCTGGCATCTCCTTGGAGAAATACCAAAGGCTGCAATACTTCATCTGTGTTAAAATATAAACTCCCTATACTTAGTTGGTCTGTCCTGGCTCTGTAAAGCAAGGCTTCACGGGGGTTTTGAGAGGTTTGACACTGTGCAAAGAGGTGTTTCAGCAGATACACATGGCACTAGCTTTCCCACAAGATATCTTACTACATAAGGCACAGCATTTGTGTTTTTCAGCCAGCCTGCACCCCAGACAAGCTAACATTGCAATCGCAGGTAAAAGGCATGAGACTCCAAGTGCTCCAGCATCACTAAACACTTGCAGGAGCATCATGAGAACCCTGCTTGATCATCATCACCATCATCATCACCAAGCTGGCGGCATGAACACTCTGACACTCTGCAGTGCCAGGATGGCATCTCTACTCACGTTGTTAAACAGACATGAAAACAAACACTAATATCTCCTCCTGTGAGAAGATACGTACAACATCAGCGTGCACCTATCCTGTGCTCTACCAGAACAGTTAGTTCTAGAGGAGACCATAATTTGATTCTCCTCTTAGCAGAGGACTGCTTTTTCTTCCTGGCAGAACTGAAAATTAACATTTCCCTGGAAAACCCATGGAGCTGCCTCAGTAGCTTTCTGAAGTAAAATTTTTATCTTGCTG
This sequence comes from Pampusana beccarii, assembly GCA_013399365.1. Lineage (NCBI taxonomy): Eukaryota > Metazoa > Chordata > Aves > Columbiformes > Columbidae > Pampusana > Pampusana beccarii. Next base: position 15,585 of record VWYH01008697.1, read on the forward strand.
TGCTCCAAAAATGCTCAGAACAGATCTCATTAAAGGGCAACAGACACCACATGAATCTGTGGGTGAGGGAGTGATCTTATCTGACTTATATTTAAGAATACAGCACAGGCTGCTTGAATCAGACCTCATTTGGTAAGAGCTCAAAATAAAAAAAGAAAGAAGAAATGCAATCTAATCCATTTCAGGTTTCACAAAACAATAAACTGCTACTGCACAAAGAAAACACTCATCTAGGGAAAGAATTATTACTGTTCTGAAATCCGTCACTTCACATTTACCCTTGCTTGTTTCTATGCCTAGAAGGGTAGATTTGAAAAGTCTCACAGGTACAACTGAACCAGGGATTTTTACTTGTGATGCTTACCTGAAAACTATCTCATGTTTTCTCTAACTCAGAACAAATATTTCAAACCATGGCCATTTACTGGGTTTAAGCGAAGATGAGGTCAAATTGATAAATATTACACTGAAATTCAACTTCACAAAAAACCAAAGTGGTATCTGGATTTACATTTGAAAGAAGCTAACACTGTGGGATGGCTGGTTTGCTTCCCTGAATTGCATTTGCATTGGAATCTGGTTTTGTACTGTTAACACTGCATGACAAGCGCTGACATTACACAGATTAACTTGTCTCTCAGTGGATGTATATCTATCACAAGTTACTCCGTCTCTTGGAAAAGAGGAAGACAGAGACACTTCATCACAACCTAGAAGGGTCTGGAGAAGTTCCCAAGCAACAGGTGGAGGGGAACTATGTCCTGGGCATCGCCAGGAATGTGGTGGAGAAAAAGCAGGTGACAGACACCACTGTCACCTCCCTGGCCAAGCACCACGGTGAGCAGAAGCAGAGCAAGCCCCGTCTGCCAGATCACAGCTTCCTCCTGTCCCAGCATCCCCACCAAGCAACAGCATGCGAGTTGGAAAAGCCTATCCATCTTAGATCTCCCAGAAACTCTTCCCAGCTTTGAACACGTTACCTCCCCTTTATCTCCTTTCTCATCTTCTGGCAGCTTCTGGGGACCTTCCGGAAAAGCCAACACTGCTGGTTGTTCACCTTTTTTGCCTCAGGACTGACTTTGTCCTGTTTTCCTTCAAGACAGGTTCAAAGTTGGGTCGGTCTTCCGTGGGCTTTGCCCAAGCATGTGAATGGGACTGGGCTTCAGAGAAACCGCACTCTGGTGCGTGCCTCCCACGATGGTGCTTAATATACTCCTTCCCCATTTTTGCAGTAGTACAATATTCTGATGTCTGCTCAGTTTGTGATTCGTAGAAATGTTCGATTATATTCTGCAGGATTGCAGAGACAAGTTCTTCCATCCTGCAATCATGGAGTGGACTGCTCTCACATATATTTTCACTCTTTTTTGGAGAAATACAAAGGGTTTCTTTCTTCTCTAAAAGGGGTTCTCTCAAGATCACACTGAATCCCATCTTCCAGCATGATAGAAACCTTTCCATTTTGCTGTTACCTGCAACTTTTAAAAGACGATGTTCTATCCCATCATGCAGTTCATTAACGTACATATACAGTGGTCCTAAAACCTGAAAAAAGCACGACTGCACTGTTCTTGACTTTTTGAGGACCTGGGAGGTTGACATTCCCTGACAGTAATTAGTAACATGGAAAAACAAATTATTGATATATAACTTACCACATTACAATCGACACCATGCTTTCTGGCCTCTATACAAGAACATCAAGAGCTAAAACATCAAAACCTTACCTACATCATCACCTACTGTTCCTCCCCATCCATAAGCCCTCTTGCTACATCACTGACGCAAACTCACTTGATTTAATAGTCGTATTTTTGACAAGGCTTTGTTATCCCCAAAGCCACTGCCTTATTCCAAAACCAGAGGTAAGTTACTCTGCTCTGTAGTTTCTGGTTTCTTTCCCTCGACCCTACACATTTTAAAGCCAAGTACTAGGTTTGCTCTTCCATTTTATGTAACCTCACTCATCCCCAGGAGTCCTTGAAGGGAGCCGAGAACAAACTGGTGCTCAGAAACCTCTTTGGCACTGTTTTGGGTACTTCAGGGTGAATTTTATCCCAGCCAATTATGTAAGTACATCCAGCATGAGCCCACACCATCAGCAATCTCTGTAGAGCATTAACTGAAATAACAAACTGCAATCGCACAGGTAAGATGGACTTGCTGAAGCCATTCAGTGTTCTGGCATCTTTTTACATCAGCTTCCCCCTGCAATAAGCAGAAGACAGCTGCGTGTTTGGTCTCTTTCACAACGATTTTGTCCTTTTAGTGTTTTTTGGACTTGTGCCTATTTGTTTGATCTTAGTTTCTGCCTTTGTGGGTTTGTGGGGTTTTTTTTGGTCTTTCCTTTTTGAGTCTCAGGGCACTGAATAGCTCCCAACTCATCTGAGCTGATCTCTTATTCTACTCCCTCAATTTCCTTTGATCAGGATAATTTGCAATTGTATCTTTCATAAGCCAGTCTTCAACACATTAGAGCATTCAACAAGACAAAAACTACTGTGTTCTGGGAGGTATGTGAAGACACTGGAGGCCATATGTTCCCATCCCCAAATGGTACGTAACTTATGCTTTCCATCATAAAGTTCCTGCTACAGAAGCCTCTTTTATCCAGCTTAAGCTTAAGTAGTTCAAGTCTCTCTGCTCCCAACTAGAATGAGGCCGGCATCCCTTAGCTGGAAAAAGGGTGTGATCTGTGGTCAGGGAGGAGCCGCCAGGACATGCCATACGTACGGCCCACGTATCCCCTTCAAACCACAACCATTCATGTAGAAGCAGCCTTGCAGACCAAGGGCACAGCCTCCTTTCAGGCCACAAAGGTGCTTTGGAGCACCAGAAAAACACCACGGAGCTGTGCTGTGCACATGACACCATGTGTGCGTCTGCATCATATGGCCACCCATCCCTGCATTTGTGGGGTTTTTTTCCTCCATTGTGTTTTGATAAACCGCTACAGTGGGTTTCTGAAGCATCACCTTTTCCACTGTGCACCACAGCCCCCGTTGATGGATGGGGAAGAACACACCGAGGTTGGGTGTTTCCAGCCCTGTCTGTGTGCGTCTGGAGAAGGCCAGCACTACCCCCCTAGTTCATCATCTCACTCCTGTATTAAGGCTCAGTCTAAACACACTGATGAGTGGAAGACCAGTTGATAATCAACTCCATCAACATTCAGTTCCTAGTATCTCCTTGCTTTGTGGAACACATCAAGCAAATTTGAGCTACTTCACCTGCCACAGATTTCCCACTTTTGTCCTCTGATATACACACAGTCCTCAGCTCAGCCTTATTCCAGTTAAAATTCTTCATCTCTGTCCCTGCCATCCCCAGATAACCCCCCCACTATGTCTTTGATTGCTGTGAACCACCACCTTCCCAGCCCTCCTGCCAGTAACCTGGCCATTGCTTCGACTCAGCTCGCTCCCTGCTCCAGACTAGACCCAGCACAAGAACTACACGGGGTTTACCACCCCGAGAACACAGCCTCCCGTATTCCCCCTCCCTGCCGAAATCCCCGTCTCCACCCTGCCAAAATCCCCATTCAGATCCACACGTTAGCTCATAGATTTCTGCAACCGCCTTTCCTCTGGCCTTGGCAGGCGGTCTCGCCTCGGCACATATCTGCCTGGAACAGCACCACGAAGATTTCTCTTAATCTGTTTGCCTTTTCCCTGTGTAATTCCTCCTTTGCATTTATCTTTCCGTTTTCTCTACTGCACCAAAGCAAGGCAACTTCCCTGTACTCCCAAAGGCCTGTCAGAGTCCCACTGTAAACAGCAGTGTACTCTTCTCCTCGCTCAACTTTTGGAGCTCTTTCCTCTGATACCTCAAAAAAACCTTGAAAACAGCCAAGCTCCTGTTATACCAAGGCCATGGCTTTTCTGAAAACCAGTTTGTTCCATTCTTCTTGGTCTGCCCATGCTCTTACCGTTCTATGCTTTGGCTGCAGGCACCATCGCTTTGTTCACGCCACCCCTGTCTGTGGGAGCCCTCCTTACTGCACTAACACGGCTGATAAACTAGAGTTTAAGAAAACTGATACATCCAAACAAACTCAAATTTCTGCCATTTTCCTTGTAAAGGAAAAACTCATCCGATGCAATTTCTTTTTATGAGGCCAGTTTTCACAGACCCTCCAGCTCTCGTTGTGGAAAAATAAGTGAAAACTCCTGGCAGGGGCTTATATTTTTTGTTGGTTTTATATATATGAGCAAAAGCGTATATTATACTCTGCCTACATAGACTTTGCCAACAAAATTTGCTGATGCTTGCAGAACTATGGGACAGTTGTCCAAATGCCTGCCACTTGCTACTCATAGACAGTCATGAATTGTCCTTCTTGCTGACAAGTTAATGTTGCATCATAAACTGCCCATATGAAGTTTTGTTGCTATAACACATGACTGAATTCAATCTGTCAGAAAAATGATTAATTGCCCTAGAGATTTTGGGTCTTTAAAAATAGCGGAAATTCAAAAGCCCGATGTTCTTTATTCTGATGCTGGTAGAATTTACATCACGGTTAATAAATAACAGGCCTCCTTCAGAAATTAGGTCATTAGATTATTCTATTTGCAAACATAAAAATGCAATCAGATGGAACTAGTAATGTCTAGGATATACAGGCTAGACAACAGTGACATCTCAAACGCTTTTAGGGACTGTTTTAAGAAAATCTTGGTCTGACTTTCAAATGTCTGCAACTTTAGGTGCTCCAGTGTTAGGGGTAAGATTAAAATAATTAAAAAGGTTCTTTACAGTGACGCAGAACTTGTAGAAGATTTGTACCTTAGGATATCCCCAAACTTAGTGTATCTCCTCAAAACAGAGATTGCATGGCTGGCCCACAACTCTCAGGCACTGTGCAAACCAGTGACATCCACCTGGCCAAACACCATCTACGAGGCAAATTTACCCCAAGACAAAGGGATATACACCTTTAGCAAGAGGTTCTTCCAACACCTCTGCCCATGTTGTGCATTATCTTTACTACAAACATGCTCCGAACCCACCTATTCTCCAGGCATTTTGCTACTTTTCATGTAGCTGTGATGCATAAGCAGACCTTTACAAAAAAGCTAGTTCCAGGCCTAAATACGTTACATTGAATGCTCTTCTCTGGTGAGCATGGCCATGCAGCACCACAACAAAACCCAGCCTCTTCCATGCTCCCCAAAATAACCAAGTGTTTGCACAATAACGTGGTTATTGCACCATAACCAAGCGCCTGCAAACGTGCCCACCCCAAATGTGATGCGCTCTCCCCAGCACATCAAAAGCTGCCTGGCCATAGCAGAGATAACCAGTGCTTGACAGTGAGTCTGTGGGGAGAAATGCTGCTGGTGGGATGCTCGGGCAAACCTAGAGACAGATGGGAAGCGTTTCCACATACCTCTCATGCATGGAGCAGCCTTCACAGAGCCAGCATCCCACCAGCAGCCTGGGAAGAGCTGCTGTTGCCAGGAGGCGCACGGAAAAATAAAAACCAATTATAAATGATGGCTAAGCTGACAGCAAGTAGTTTTAATAACAACCACCACACACGAATGCCAATACACTGGATTAAATCTCTTTCTCATCAGTCCTTTGTGTGCTGCAGACTGTTGAGGGGAGTGCGGCCCCCAGCACGGCAGAGCCTGACCTGACGCTGCCTTGCTCGGAGTGGGAAGAAAAAAAAAGAAAAATAAATAAATTTGGGCTCTGGGGCTGCAGGAACCAGATGCAAAGAAAATCAACTGGGACATGACCAGTTTATTAAGCCAATACATTCTGTCTCAATTTCATTTCTCAGAAGTCCTGGCAATGGAGGAAGAATCAATAGTTCCCCAGTGTTAGAGGATGCTTTGGCCACTCGGAAGAGAACAGGCTGCTCTTACCAATAGCAAACCTATTCCCAAGAGCTATAGGGAAATTTAGTGTGTAAATACAATTGACTGAATGGTTTTACTGTTATACAGACCCAGGCCCACACCGGGGGAGAAGAGTGAAGGTCCCTGGGGCCCAGGTGAGACCCCATCTCCTGCAAGCAGCTGTGGAGCATCCTGTGGGGACAGCGGGGAGATGCACCAAGGGTTCTCCATCACTGCCAGCGCTGGCTCCAACAGCAGCTGTCACACAGGCACTGTGCCCATGCTATAACAGGGCTTTACAGCCCAAGACACCAGAAAATAGGACACACCAGCTCTTGGGACAGAGGGCTCTTTCCTATTTTCTCTTTGAAATGCCTCTGGCCTGAGGAAGGTTGGTAAACAGACTCTGACCTAGCACAGAAACACAGGCCTGGCCTGTACCTGGGTTGTTTTTTTAGAAAATGCTCTCCACTGAGGCTTTTCTGTTCCCTCCTGTCTACACACCAGGACCCTAACTTTGGCCAAGCCTCTGCTCCTAACACTTTTTTGTTTTCTTAAATGGACTGAGAAGTCCTTTCATAAAGTTCACGTGGAGAAAACACGTTCAACCCAGGGCCCGGGTGGGTTTTCAGCTCAGCCTCTCTCTCACATCAGCAGCAAGCCCATCTCATGACAATGCCCAGGCCCTGAAGAACCACATACATGTACAAAACCCACTGTCTATGAAGACTTTTTCTGCATGTATAGGACTGCTAGGAATTAAAGCTCTCCAGATACCGGGACACAAACATGAGGCATTCCCTTTGCTGACTGCATAAAGCCTCTGCCAGCCCACTGCTGATGTGGTCTTGGGAAAACATAGTATTTAAGGCATTTTTCCCCCACTATTTTTGAGTCTGGGCACTTAAGTGTGAATGTAAGTATCTGTTTTGTTTTTACAAGTGCCCTGTAGTGTTTCTAGCCTTGGAAAAGTGTTGAAGGCAATGTTTAAAAAAAAAAAAAATCAATAGAAACACTTCTTTATCAGATTAGTGTTTCCGACCTGGGCTATTCCACATTATAATGACTATTCTGCCATAAGATTATTTCTTTTCAATACTTCTGAAAGTCCTTCTGCCAAGGACCTCAAAGCATTGTGTAGTCTTGGGCACATCCTAGCTAGCACCATCAGATGGACATGAACTATATACATAAATGACTGGGAAGGGAAAAACAGGCAGAAGTGACAGCAAAAACTGGAATGACAACTCAAACCCACCAGCACTTCTTCTGCAGGTCTCCTCCAGGACTTGGTGCATCTCCTTTTTACTGAGTTTGGTCTTTTGCACAGTTGGGAGAATCACGGCAGAACCACAAACCAACCCTATCCTGCCCAAACCTTACACCAACGCTCCTCTGACACCCAGACTGTCTTCTGGGCCTCTAACACCTTTAAAACTGCTTCCTGTTCTTGGACCCGGTTGAATACAGAAGCAGACCTGCCATTAAAAACAAAACACCCCATGCCCTATGTTTTTTCCAGCTCAACATACCAGTAGAAGATAGCTTGGGAAACCAGGGACGTGCCAAACACAGCAAACGCTGGCGCGCTGCTGGAGCTCAACACCTGCCGCCAGCAGCGGCCTCGGCTTGCGTGGTGGGGCAGCAAGGCCTGCTGTGGAGGCCAGACACACAATTAACAGGTTTTAGGCCCCTTATGTGCTTTAAGATGTTTATTTCCACCTCTTGACACACTCACGCTAATCTCCTTCCCTTTTATCATGTTTATCCAAGGCGCTATAACTGAAGGGTCATTACTGGTAATGTGGAAGCCTCTTCCGAGCCCGCCTCAACACCCAAAATCAGGTCTCACTGGGGTCTCTTAACCCGTAATGCTGCTGCTCCCTCCCACACCTTCCCATTTTCTTGGGTATTTTTTGAAGAGTAAGTTCTCACTGCTGATGAAGGAAGGCACAATAAAACCCAGCAATGGGTTTACAGGGCACCACATCCCAAGTCAACAGACAGGTCCTAGGACTAACTCTGACTCTCTTGCATGGACCTGGGTAGGCAACTTCTCCATCTGATACATCAGATTTCCATCAGGAGTGGGGTGCTCAGGCATAAGAACAGAAAGGAGGAAGCAAAGGAATACAGAAACACCCGGAAAACAAACCATTTGCTTCATAATAATTCAGTAAAGTCAAAAAAAGGTCGGTAGAATGAGTTGTCTTTCCTGGCTGTCCAGTCACAGCCACCTCCTAGGATGCACAAAACATCAGCATGGAATGGAGATGGGTTTCCCAGAAGGGACAGGGTGTGGAGGTGATGGAGAGCATCGGGTGTCCCAGGGGAGCTGCCGCATGTCCTGCTCCAGAAGCTGCCCATACAGTCCTCCCCACCGAGGGGGAGGCTTAAACAGTGGGCATGGCATTGCTAAGAAAAGCAAGGAGATGGGGAAGGGTAGATTTAATAATTAGAGGGGGCTGCCATCCCGTAAAGGCGAGTGAGGGACCACATGAATGAGAAGCGAAGCTCAACACAGAGGTGGAGCCTGCTTGAAAACTGGCACGACGCATCGCTGGGCTGAAAGATTTCAGTTTTCGCATGCTCCATTTTTCCAACCCGAAAAGATGAAATTTTCCACAGAAGCAGATGCTTTTCTTGAAAGATTTCTTTGAGTAGAAATGCCAAATTCTCCATCAGGAAACTGTTCTGATGGAAGCATTTTCAACAAGCCCTGTTCAAGGTCTATTTCAGGATTGGCCTTTGCTGGCCTGAGTCAGTTCTTTAACTCATCACAGGTTGTTTTTCCTGCTGTTACGTACTTTTAAATTGAGACTGTCTCCGTTTTAATTGAGTTCCTGCTACTGTTTAAACGAGCCCTTGTTCAGAGTCAGGTCATGAACGCGGCAGCCCTGGCATGGTCCCCCAGCACAGCTCAGCCCGGCGTGACCGGGGCTGCTGGGCAGCAATCGCCTCCCGATAGGGAATCCCCTTCCCAGCAGGAATGTGGCTGTTGCACAGAGATTGCTCATCCCTCCACAAGCAGACTCATTTTTAATTTTATATTTTTTTTTCCAAACGCCTCTCTGAAAAATCCGACTATTTTAAACCAGTTTTAAGGCATTTTCAGCTTACTCCACCCATTTCCAGGATGATGTTTCCCCATGTCAAAAGAGTTTAAAACCACTGTCTGGTTCGACAGTGTCATTTCCACCTGCATTGCTCATGTGGAGCTGGGAATTATTTCTTTCCTCTCAATTTCAGCTTGATATTCTGCTGCATTCATGCTGCATCCCTGTCCTCCAAGTGCAGGAGGAGGAGGAAGGTGCCATGAAGCAGCAGATGCCACCAGGACAGCAGGGTACGACATCTGGTTCTGCACAGCATCAAACAGCCCAAGATGCTCCGCCATGTCCCCGGGCCTCGCTTCAGTGTTTGGCCACCCTTGTCAGGGATGGCTTTTACCAAATATCTAATCGCATTTCCCATTTTCATGCTACAATGGGATTTGGGCAGGGTGGACTGGAGCCTTCACGGCTGTTCTGCAGGGAGCGGGGTAAAATGTCTTCACTGCAGAGAAACCTCGGTCCTCCTCTAAGACATGCAGCAATAGAACCTGAGTAAGTTTTACTATGAAATGCACTTCACACCTTTAATTTCAGCCACTTTGCTGCTTTGGATATTGACAGACATTAATTAACAGGACTGAGTCCTGTAGCACTAGAGAGCAGCAACCTCTGCCTCGACCCCCAAGACAAGAAGCATCCGAGAGGAATTTAACAAATGCCAATAAATTGCTCCCCATTGAGAAAACTGCCTGCAATTAGCTGTGCTGCGTGTTGTGTGGACATGCACAAATCACTCTGCCATAGACACCCCCAGCCTGGCAGGTCCTGCTCTGCATTTCCCAGCACGTCACCCTCTCCTGATGCTCATTTGTGGCCTGGGGTTGCCCTCTTGTGGTGCAGCTCCAGTGAGAAACGGCAGCAAATTGCGATATTTCTCCCTCAAGTTGGACACACAGGTCTCCCCATCATGCATTCGGACCTACTGACATCAACTCATTTTCCTCAGTTACCTCAGGCTGCTCGGAAGCGGCGCACGGAGCGACAGCTGTGCTGAGCTGTGTGCGTTCTGCAGCTTAGAACAACATTCTTCCACTCAATGCTGTTTTTCATAGAAACAATTAAAAATTTTGTGTGTAAGGGGTTTGGATTTCCAATAAAATCTCAAGCCAAAAACTATTTAAAAGTTTGGTTTTTTTGAAAAACACAAATTGAAACAGAGTCTGCCTTAGTCAAGAACTGAACCAAAAAGCTATTCTTGTCCCTCCACAAATAAGTCCTATGAAACACTAGAGCCTTTTAAACAAAAAAATGAAAGCTGTACCACAAAGATAGATCATTTGCTTTGACTTTTATCATTTCGAGTTACAAAGACCCTTCATCTTTTATGAGACTGGCTCTTGGTTTAAACTAAAATTTGTTTTAAAATAGAAATATTGTTCTCTTCACAGTATAAGTGTATAACGCCAGCAGCTGTTAGACTCCCCCAGATCTATCATTTAGGTAAGTCGTTTAATTCACAGCACTACCTAGAATTGAGTTAAACACATCTCTACAGGAGATGATAGATGCCAGGTCCACTGAGCCTTGGGACACCTGAACTAGGACCACTGTAATCAGTGCATTGTATCGAATGTCATCTCAAATTTATAGGTGCTTTCAGGGGATGCTTTCCCCAGCACTGGGCCAGACAGACTGCCCAGCTTGCAACTGCAATTGTTCACAGCAGCACAATCTCAACCAAAAAGGTCTTTAATTCAGGTGTCCCATCTCCAGCAGTGGCCAACAGCAGATGTTTAGAGAAACCATGTGAGAACAGGCACATTTGCAGCCATCCCTCCTTGGCACAACCTCATAATGTTTTGCTACTTAGATACATGTATTTACACCTCAAAACACCCACTGAGGTAGGGCAAGTCACACAGAGACCACCTCTTTAGAGTTTCACATCCCACAACGCTTGTTTGCAAGGCCTTGGAGCAAGTCTGTGCATCTCTCTGCAGTTCCTGCACCACTTCAGAAACCCAGAACCAGTTTGAAGACTAACAACCCAAGTAGATGAAGCAGGACATGGTTTGGATTTGCACAGTCACATCGTTGAGCTGGACAGCCTTCAGGGAGGTCCTGCATGTCCCCAAGGATGTCCCACACCTGACCCCTTCATTCCTGCCCTTCGCTGGTGCTACTCAGGGCCAGAAGATTTTCATTCAAACACCTGCTGTGAGCTCCCACCAACCCAACCAAGAAACACAGGAATGTAAACAAACACAATCTGGTGTGAGACACTTAAACACAAAAACCCTATGAGGGGAAGGCACCAGGCAGCTTCCCACTCCCCAAAATAACACAGTCCCCAGGCACAGAGGAACCTGCTTTAATCAAACACCAGCTCAGTACAGAGCCCAAAGGACAGAACTGCATGGCCTATGTTGTATGGTAGGTAAGACCAGATGATTTAATAGCTGCCCCCGGCTTTAAGATCTGCTATTAGACTTGGAATTTCAGAAAAAAAAAAAAAATCCCAGTAAAAATCAATGGAAACACAATTTGATGAATGGTTAAGACATAAAAGCCAATCTGTATTTTGACCAGCACATCACAAGCACAGCAAGCACTTTAAAAAGCCATCAATACTCCAACTTTCTGGCAGCCTCAAACACAAAGTAAGAAGCAGCACATTTACACGGTTGAGATCCATGGGAGTCAGGAGCGCTCTGCTGCCATCTCCAGTGCACAGGGCAAAAGCACACAGAGAAAACCTGCATGTGCCTCATCTGCCGGCAGATGCCACAGGCATTTTGCAAGCTACACGTAACGACTGGCAGTTTGCTAAGGGAAAAGATCGGTTCATACATGATTTCCATAAAATGACCTCCATAGACAGCATCTCCTGCTGTTACTGCTGCAAACCCCTGCTGCAAACCCCCCGGGACATTTCTTGCTCCCTAGATTTGGGCACTGTTCTTTTTGAGGAGAGGTAACGGGTCTGGAAAGATGCTGTCATGTGCCGTAAGAAAGTAGATAACAGCAGGCAGGTACCTATGGAGAAACACAGATCTCCACCCAGCAGCTTCTCTCTTGCATACGCAGCGCTGGATTCCCAGGAAGAGTACACAGGTGGCTCTTTTCTGAGCTTCACCCCGTGGATCAACCAAACAAGACACCACCATCAATCATGCATGTGTTTAGACTGGAGCTTCATTCTCCAAACCTCACTGAGCACATTAATGGGGCCTCAGCATGCCCAAAGCATCACTCAGGCTCTGCACTCTTTTACCCATACAGGCAGAAGGCAACGGGCAGGACCTCTTTACACCCTTGGTTATTATCCACTAGGATGTCAACCAGACTCGGGAACAAATAAAAAAAAAACAAAGCCCGGCAGAGCCCAACAGAGCCCAAGAGGGCCCAACAGAGCTTGATAAAGCCCAACAGGGCCTGGCAAAGCCCAACAGAGCCTGACAGAGTTTGACAAAGCCTGACAAAGCCCGACAGAGCCCAACAGAGCTTCCTTATTATGCCTAACAAATATTTGTGTCCAGCTGTGAAGTTGGGGAGATGTTTCTCCCAGGGACAATACCTAAATCCCCAATCAGAGATGCACAGAGGGGAGTCCCTGCACATGGGGTGGTAAGGATCAGAAATCCGCATTTCTGTTTGCATCCCTTCCCACCAGAGGATACTGCCGGTTCGTTTGAGTCAAACATCTGTTCAACGGCCAGTCAACCCATAATGTGGCTGGAAAATAGGAGATGAGGTGCAGGAGCTCTAAAGGTGAGGCCACCAGGTGAGATGTATGTCGAGGCAGAGGACAAAGCTGACGTTTAACCCACAAATCCAGGTAACCCCTTCCAGAGGTCAGGTCCTGCCAGGTATCCAAACAACCTCTTGGTTACATTCCCAAAGGAGATGAAGGCTTGAAGAATAGCAAGCCTTACATTTTTGGTGCTAGTTCTTGGCTGAGACAGGAGCAGAAATGTTGCCATGATGTCTGCTGAATAAATATGCGCTACTGCTGCTCTCATTTGTCTTTACAGTTTTGGAGGAGATGCAGATGGCCCTTTGAATACTTGCAAGGCCTGCAACTTTTCCAGAGTGAGTTTTTTCCCCCCTTTTTCCAAGCTACTTGTCTCCCTGCAGTAATTAATATTATCTAATGGGGTGAAAAGCAAAGCGAAGCCTTCATATTTGAGATTATTCACACAAACAAAAATGTAAACAGCTGTCTGAGACACAAGGGAGAAATGGGCTCGGAGACAGGACCCTGCAGGAATGAGCTGTCTGGAGACGTAACAAAAGCCTGTGTCGGGATATTGGGTGCTCGCTGGGTACAGCCAAGCAGGAGAGATGCTCTGCAGCCATGTCCTTGTCAAAGAGAGAGGCCACCAGCAGCCCCAGGGGACTCCGTCCAGGGGGTTTTAATTCCCTGGGGCATCTCAGCTCCCACAAAATGCGCTTCTCTCCAACGCTGGGACTTAGTGGCACATTCATCCAAATTCCTGCATCGAGCTGAACATCCTCAATGGCCTGGGGAAACACAAGGAGAAAAATACCCACCCCACATAAACCACGGTCACTTTGCTTCAGATCTATTCCTAGATGATGGGGAATGGGATCATAAAGCTGGGTGATTTCAGAAAACATGAAAAGAATAACAGAGGGGCAGATCGTTAGCTGGGCTCTGCAGTGGCAGGTGGCTCTGGTCAAAGGCAGCCCTGAGAGAGGCCCCAGCAGAGTGTCCTCGGTTGCGGGGAATAGCTCGGTAATGAACTGGGCTGCTAGCAGATGCATTGTATGGTTTTGGAGGAGGCATTAGCTTTTAAACCGAGCAGATAACCTCGGGAGGGGTTAATGAAGCATTTCCCTTTGTGTATCCATGCCTTTGCCTGCCCTTTGGGCACAGTAACCCTCTCCTGCCGGTCTGTATGATTTGTCCTGACTTTGCTTAGATCTTGAAATGAGGCTTTTCCACCTATTGCGTTCATAAAGATCCAGTCTTTTTTTTTTTCTTTTTTTTTCTTTTTATTTTTTTTCCAGAAGGTTTAACAACAAAAGTTTCTGCTTCTGGGGCAGAGGAAAAATATCATGGAGCTGTTTGGCTGGTGCCTGTTCCCCTGCTGGGCTCTTTGCAGAGGATGGGGATGGGGGCAGTGGCGGAAGGTAGAGAAGAAGAAGGTAACTGTGGGGACACTGCTCCAAAAGAGCTGGGAAACAACACACATCTGTCTATAGCAGAGAAAAATACATAAGGGAGTGCTACAAACGCTGCCTGCTAACGGGGGAGGTCGGATTTGCTCAAAAACATGTGGCTAGACTGTGGCTCTGGGAGAATTAATGAATAGATGGACTGCAAGGGGCTTGAAGGAGCCAGTCATTGCAGAAAGAGGGGGTTTCTCTTTGGCTCCGTGTGTTTGAGAAGGATGCTGCTGTTCTTTGGCAACGGACACCTGAATTTCCACTACAAAAACCCAGCCCCACTTCTACCCTTGTGTGATGCACCATCAGTACTGTTATTGTACTAAACCAGAACAAAATGATTACCTTTTGTTTCCCTTTTCATGAAACCACGAGTCCACCCTGGCCACCTGTGTGGTTAATCATAGACCTGAGTCTGCAGGTGGGAAGCACGGTGGGTTCCCAGGACAATGTGTTTCCTCTGGTGGCCACACCACTTTTCACCTTTCTCCTCACACCTTTAATATATATTTCTTGGAGGTGATGGACACAACAAGGGAACACATTACCAAGGCAATAGAAGGAAAATCCAGTCCTCAAATTATAGATTTGTTCTTGAGCAGGACCTGGAAGGGATTGGGGGGGAGTCAAAACCAGGAATTTGGCGGGGTGACACCAGCACAGCGCTGGGAATAATGGTGACATTGGAGCATGCCTGCCCAGGACCATGCTGGCTTTAACTCTGAACCTGACCCCTGTAGATTCCAGGATGGGGAATGTGAGGTGATCCTTCATCCTTGCAAGGGTGCTGAGCTAGACCCCATGGTGGGATTTCGGGGAGTTCTGTGCTTTGCATGGGGCTCAGGAGTGGGGAGGGACGTGGCCCTGAGCCCAAGCAAGTCCCCTGGGTACTTGCTTGCCGACCAGACACCTTCTCCCGGACCAGGGATGCAATTCCCATCCCTCAAGTCCTCAGTAGCAGCTGGGAATCATTGGCCAGCCAAGCCACACATGGGATTGTCCCTCTGTCCAGGAAGTGCTGTCACATTGTCCTCAGAGCCCCAACGCCCTGATAACACAGAGAGAGGAGAGAGCAGATATGCTGCGGCAGGGCAGGCAGATGTTGCACAGCTGTGCGTGCTGCGTGGAGCAACACTGACATGCAGTGGTTGGCTGCTGCCATCTCCCCGGCCTCCCCTGCCCACCCCGCAGCACGTCCATCCACAGATGCAGGCCAAGCCTTGCATCACTTCCCGAGAATATAGCCATTTCCCAGTGGGAAAAAAACACCCTGCCTGGTAATCTTCCTACCACAAAAGTGGTGTTTGCCACAGAGAAATCACCTGCTGGTTAAAGAGGAGGGATTTATTAGCAGCTCTCCAGCAAAAAGCGTTTTTTCCAGCATGTTATTTAGATTTCTTTAAAACTGAGTGACTGTGCTGCTTGCAGCCCAGAGGATATTGGTGGACAGTTCTTCCTAGACAGAAAAATGTGTGTACGTGTCACGGAGGCACCCCAAAATAAGTTTAGGTGGACAACAAGGTCCAAAACTGAAGAACATGCAAGCACTTAGTGGTTGGGGTGTAATGTGGAGATCCTTGGGTTGAAATGATTGTACGGATACACTCAGCGTTGCATCGCCATCCAAAAAGATGCACTAGCACATACGTTTGGGCTTACCCACCAGGCTTCTGAGCATGTGTAGCGAAGGATGTTAAATCAGGAGCGAGGATGTAGTCAAGAAAAAAAAGAAAAAAAAAATCCATCTTGGGATTTTATCTTGCTTATTGGCTTTTAAGAAAAAAAAAAATCGGAGACAAACAAAAGCGGCCTGCTTGACTCAAACATCTGGAGTTGTGGAGCAGCTGGCCAGGGTACGGCTGGTCAGAATAATATGCTGTAAGGGAGTGGATGAGTAGATGTCCCGAAATAATGAAATCAGTTTAAGAAGGGGTTTAGCTGTGCTGGTGCAGAACGTACCTGTAACGACAGCCTTGAGACCCTGCCAAGTGGAAAACCCAGATTTGGCTTTTGGAGGGTGGGATTTTCCCTACCCTGGGTGCACATCTGGTTCCCCCACCTCACGTCCCAGGCAATAATGTGCTTTCGTTATTCAATGCAAAAAATCTGAGCCCTGAAGTGAAAGGCAAAATACGTGTCTGTGGCAGGGAGCAGGAGAGATTGAAAGCGTTACTAGTGGTTTAGGGTGGGTAATAGCAAGAGATTTGCTAAAACGATCTGGAAGAAAAGCCCTTTTTCAAAGGAATTGTCTAATCCCTGGTAGCTCAGTGTCTCATGCTCAAGGACTTGCCTCCACGATCTGCCGTCAAACGACGAGAGGATTTGCTGCTCTCTTCTGTGGATGTGCAGTACGGAAGCCCTTCCCTACCACTTTTCTAAATCTTATTTGAAGGGATGCTCCAATCCTTTTACTGAGTGGCAGAGCTGGCCCTGTTTTGTGCCCTCACACCCCCTCTGCTGCCCTGCTTCAATTAACAGGGCAAATGCCATCCCCCTCCATCAACACTTTGGAAAATTTTCACCAGAAAATTTGGGATGGACAATAGAATTCAGAGATGAAAACAGGTTTTGAAGTGCCACAGTTGTCCACAGAAGAGAGATTGTAGTTTCTGAGCGATCCGGGTCAGCGGCACAGAGCCTGGTCCTCCCTGCTCAGCCCTCCTGATCCAGCCTCTGAGAGGGCAGCAATAAACATATGCACAGGCCAATGTATTCAGTCTTTTGCATTTGTAGGGCACTTTTGATGTGAAAAGGAGCTTAGCTTTATATTTGTATGACCCTGACATGCCTAAATTTAAGCTGCTCTTCTGTGTGCAGAAGTGGGACCTGGTCCACCACTGCATCCTGCTCCCTGCTGTCGACATTCACCCCGTTCAAGAGCGGGAGGTCTGGCTGCTAATTGCATTTATTTGAAATGATGACAGACCCGCGCTAACGCTGGGTTTGTTTATGCTCACGGCAGGAGTGGCGGCTGCTGCGGCACGCAGCATTTTGCAGCCCTGTTGGATGGAGACGTGACTTTTGCTGCTGTCCGGGAAGTTGCAAGAAAGACATCAGATATTTGCTGTTTCATTGCTGTAGTTGCTTTGTGCAAGGAAATAAGGCGCGTGAGGCCTGTGGAGGCTGCGGGGCGGCTTATGAATGGGGCAAAGGCATGGCAAGAAGATGGGACGAGGCTTCTCCTGGGGGAGTTTGCAGATGGAGGGAGGGATGCTCAGCACTGTGGTGATGGGGTTCATGTCAAGAGCAGTCAGCCAAAGACACTTCTAAAGCAACATCATTATTTCAGAGACACCTACAAGGGCAAATTCCCCATAAGCACAGTACATGAGGCAACTGGGCCCCAAAGGAGGAGGAATTGGCTCACGGGGGCTCAGTGATGCTGTGGATGCTCCACCAAGGTGCAGCTCCCGGCCTCTGCCCACCAAGCCCCACCGCCAGCAGCCGTTCGCCTGCACACACGGCTCTCCAGGCTCTGCTCTTAATTACATGCTATTCATTCATATTCAAATCAGAGGATAAATGTAGGCAACGCGTGCGCTTCAGCTAAGGCAAGGCTGCTGTTTCTGAACCACATAGAGGATGGTTTATTTTTAAAATACGTGGAGAGGGAGATGAAGATACAGAGCTCTGCACTCTAACCAGCATCTTCTTGTTGCTAACGTTGGCCTGGTCATGAAAACAGAAAGATTTTTTAAAGTTATTTTCTTCTCAACGCACATGCTATTTGCTTGGCTCCAGCAGTGAAAATAAAGCCATGACTTCTGCTTGCATTTAACATCAGTTCCTGCATCTCATGCACGGGTTCACAGAGATGCTCCTGGGGGTTTTGACTCTCTACTGCCTTTTATTTGACAATTTAAACAAATGAAAAATGTGCATGTGGAATAATGAAAATATTCACTGGGGATGTGCAGCCTAAAGAATATCTTGAGCTCCCTTAAATTTGGGCAATGCTCGACAGGGCTCTGCAAAGAGAGGTGAGGGCACCCACCTCAGGGACAGGCCTGCAAAGACCCACTGGGTCAGGCTCTTAAATGACAGTGGAAAAGCATCATGTGGAGCTCAGGCTCACAGGGTCTGTGCCCTGTTAAAGCACCTGGGGTCTCACTAATAATCCTTCACAGTTAGAGCATCACTCAGTGCTAAAAGATGATCCTGATGTGCTTAAAACTGACAGTGCCCTTTCGCATCATGCTTTTTAAGCAACCGTGTACTAGCACCTATATGCTCTGGCCAGGCTGCGACTGAGCTTTGCTCCTCAGTCCCCGCAGCAGGTTTGTGCAGCCCCGTTGTTCCTGGGCTCTGCCTACCCCAGAACACGGGTATGTCAGAAACCACTTAATACACGTTGACTTAATGGGACTTGTGCAGCAAAATGCTGCTGAGCGCTTTGAAAACCAAGTGTACGGATGGAATTCATTACTCCTGCATTGCAATTAATGATAATTAAAAAAAAAAAAAAAAAGTTTTTGTATCCTGAGTTATGCTGGGTGTCAGAATTAACATCTTATTGAATTATCAAAGCTTTCAAGCAGTGGGTGGTGGAGAGAGTGGCTTGGAGCTTGCAAATAGGTCAGAGAAAGAGCTGGTTGCTACATATCTGATGGAAACTTTCCACCGGGGAAGAAAATCTTGCTGATTTGATGGAATAGGAACAATTCCAGGAGGATGCTGATACTCTCAAAATTTATGTAAAAAGCAAGCACAAAGGCTGGGCCGCCTGCACACAGCCTGGGCTCTGTGTCAGCTCTCTGAGTTCCCCAAGGATCCACCCTGCTCAGACGTGCCTTTCTCACCTTCTCGTTGCAAAATGAAAACATAAAAAGAAGGGATGCATGGAAACTTCAGTGGCGCGGTGCCAGCGCCGGTCGGCTGGGTGCCTTTGACATCCCTGCCTGAATGCCCTTGAAACCAGCCAGAAACTTTTTGGGTGCTTGTTTTTTTCGGGGTCCAGCCTGGGATGGTTTGTGCCCAGGGTTCAGGGGTGCGGAGCACTTGCAGCTCTATCTGACATCAACAGGGGGAGCGGTGGGTCCTGCTGGAGATGTCCCTGCGCAGGGCCTGGGAGATGCTGCCCACATCCTCCATCCGCTTCGCGCGGCACCTGCCTCAACCTTTCTCCAGCCTTTGCCCAGCTCTTGCTGTGCAGACCCACAGCTTTGGGGGTTGCTGGTGACTTCCATGAAGGTGGGAATTCAGCCCTGGGGGTGCCTACCCCGAAGGCTCTGGGTTGTGTGTGTCACCAATGCGGCAGAGACAGTTGTATTTCTGCAGCTTTATATAATGATTCTCATGATAAGCCAGCACTGAAATAAGACAGCTGGGCAGAATTAGTCTCCGTTCTTGCATGCGATCCCATGTTTCCCAGGGTGGCCAGTCCTCTTGCATGGGTCCTGCTGGGACAAGGATGCCCCGAGGGCATCTGATCCAGGCAGGATCTTCCTGTCTCTCTCCTGTGTGGGGGTGACAGCATGGGGCACCTGAGGATAAAGAGATGAAAGGCGGTGATGTGCCTAACTGCTCCTCCCAAGCAGAAAGGGAGAATATAATATTTTGGAAACCAGCTGAGCAGACCCGCCAGCCTGTGCTGTGCGGGCTCTCGTGCCTCTGATGGGAGCAGCCCTCAGCTGGGAGACTGGCACAGGGTCCATCCTTTGGCTGCTGAGGCTGTGCAGTTTTGTTTAAAACTAGGGAATTTATTTGTTCCAGGCAACTCTTTCCTTAACAATCAATCATCTGCTTGGTTTCCCACTTCCCATTCTCATAGACAATACCCTTGTGTGAACCGCTGGAGGAGGGACTCGGTCAGCAAGCCATCTTCTCTCTCTGCCAGCTGTGTTACCCTGAACGGAGGGACTCTTCAGTCCCCGTGGGGAATGACGGGCTGACAGCGATTATAAAAAGCTAATCTCAGAAGGGTTTGTCTCCATGGGGGGAAATGGTGCAGCATAGCTGCTGGGGAATAATAATTATATTATTATGCAGGAGCAAAGTCCCATTTATTTCTGAGAAGGGGATGGATATGGGGGAAGAGTGGTGAGTTATTGCAGAATAATTAGCCCACAGCAGCTATGCCGGGCAGCATTTCCTCACAACCCCTAAATATTGCTCTAGAGAAGGACTCGCAGCCTAGACGATGTGGTGGGGCTGTCTAATCCCGAACAGACACTCATCAGCACCCGCTGGCTCCTGCACGAACAAGAGACGATGCAGACACTTGCCTGGCAGTGCCACACACCTATGGGCAGGGACGGGCAGCCAAGACCCACCGTGTCCCCGGTGCTCAGCACCTTCCTGCAGTGGGATGCGTGGGGTGGCTGCTGCCCATACGGTTCCACAGGGCCCACCCAGCCGCTCCAGCACAGCCCGGTGTGCAGCCACGTGCCTTTGTGTTGATGGGAGCAGCATTTTCCTTGGTGCACAGGGCTGGCGGCGCACGCCTGCGTCTTGCTTCAACGCGTGTGAACCAGCGATCACCCAGTTGGGTACCGTAAATAATTAATATATGTGTCAGTGTGCTGCCTCACCCCGCTGCGCTGCCGATTGCTCCTCTGGGACGGGGGGGATTCGGCCAAGGTCACGGCCGGTGTGTGGTCCCAGCAGGACTGCGGGTGGGGGGCAGCCGGGGTGCTCCCCTGGTGTCACCGTCCTTGTGGCTGGTCCTCAGGTTGCATCTGCGCTGGGTGTGAAATGGCTCCAGCCCCGAGGATGAGCAGCACAAAGGGGAATGGCGTTATTGCGGGTGTGAGGACGGGATGTGGTGATGGTGGAGGTGGCCAGGGGGAGATGGACAGAGGTGGTTACCGAGGCATGGGTGGTGACCCTCTGTGACCTGCTGGACCCCTGCGGGGACCTGCAGCAGTGTGTGGAGGGAGCAGGCGAGGAGGGACTCAGCTGACAACCTGCTTTGTGTCCCGCTGCACATCCCGGTGCCTTATTGTTTTGCAAAATTGGAGGAAGGGGGGAGAATTTAATTTTTAAAATAAAAATATATTAAAAAAAAAATCTAAAATGTAAAAAATGTATATTAAAATATTCTAGATATCTCAGATATTTTTATACGTTAAAAAAAGAAGGCGTGTGCCCATCCGCCCCCTCTCCCCCCCGAGCTGCCGGGGGGCGCTGATGGGGGGGCTGGGGGCGGTGTCCCCCCCGCCGCCGCCCCCGCCCTCACAATACCGCACGGGT
Organism: Pampusana beccarii; assembly: GCA_013399365.1. NCBI lineage: Eukaryota > Metazoa > Chordata > Aves > Columbiformes > Columbidae > Pampusana > Pampusana beccarii. The sequence continues at coordinate 36,871 of VWYH01008697.1, forward strand.
GGCTTGGCCCCGCCCCCTGCTCCGCCCCGCCCTTCCGCCCGCCCCCGGCGGCCGCTGATTGGCTGCAAAGAGTTACAAAGTTGCCGTCAGGTGGGGCGGGCGTGGCTCTGATTGGCTGCGGCGGGCGCGGGGCGGGCGCGGCGCTGTCAGCCGGGCCGGGGCGCGACGGGAGCCGCCTGCGGT
>VWYH01008697.1:37142-217590 GCA_013399365.1 Pampusana beccarii
GAGGGCAGCCCCGGCACCGTGCCGCCCGTTCGGCCCCGCAGCACCGCCGCGCCCACCCGGGGCAGCGCTTCACCGCCGCCGCCGCCCCCGGAGGAGGAGGAAGAGGAGGCGGCGGTGGCGGAGGAAGAGGAGGAGGCGGCCGCGGGCAGCGGCCCCGCAGGTGAGCGGCCCACGCGTGGCTGGGGCGGGGGCGTCGGCAGCGGGGCCGCCGGTTAGCTGGGGAGCGGGACGGGGCTGCCTCCTCTCTTGGTCCCTCCGACGGGCGGACAAAGGCGCGGCCGCGGGTGGCTTCGCAGGGGGCGGTGGGGTTCGGGACGGCGGTTCCCCGGGCCCCCTCCGGCTGCAGCGACCCCCGCCCGGGCAGGAGGGACCCCGCGGGGTGGGACCCCCGGCAGCATCTCACGCCCCAGCCCCTTGTGCCCGGTGTGGGGCTTGGGGGGCAGCGACCCACACGCAGGGCTGGGATGCGGGGCCGGGTGGACAGTGTGGAGGTCCGAGAGGGGCCTGGTGGGGCAGGTGCATCAGATCAACACAATGCCAGTGGTGTTACTGGTGTTTTTGGGGAGCAGTGAGGTGGGTGCTGACCCTGGCTCCCCAAATTGTTCTTCGTAGCAGCTGTCCCTGGCGTGCACTGTCCTCCCCACGGAGGAGCTGAAACATGTCCTTCCCATCACTATTGTATTGGGGCAGTGTCCACACTGTTGGACACTGGGCTCAAGCATCACTGGGTGGTACCTTGGAGGCAGAGCTGTTCTGTGAGCACCAGAGCTTCTCCTCATGTCCCACCTTCGTGTGCCAGCAGCAGAACAGGGTTAATGATAATTCGGTATCTCGAGCAGATGTTCTTACCTGTAGCTGAAGGTGCGTTTGCGGCTTGGCAGGTGCCGGGAAGAGCCTGTACTAGTGCGGTACCCGATGGGTGTGCGAGAGAAGAAAAGAGCTGCGGGCTTGTTCTATTCTGGGAAAGGTGCATCTCGGTGCAGCCCGCTTGAGGTCTGATCCTGCCCCTGCTGCAGTTGGGGGACTTGTACAGAGCTGAGGAAACACTATGGTGATGGGAATAAACAGAATTATCAATGACAAACATGAGGAGGGAAGAGGTGAAGGGCAGCTGGAGGGCTGTGCTGTCAGCTGAAGCTCTTGCCTGGTCTTAGTGCTGAGTGATGGTGCTGGTTGCTCACTTGGAGATGAAAACACTGATGGTCTTTGATGCCAAGACTCCAATTTACTTATAAAATAAGTAGACAGTACTCTGCTAGAGTCTGTGGATGGAGCTTTGTCCACTCATTTTACCAGCTAACTTGGCTTCATTATGCATTTCCAAAGCTTTGTGTTCAGACACATGTGAATACTTTCCTTTTTTTCAATATATTTTTCCTCCTTGCCTGGAACATGTTTGGTTTAAGTGTGTTGAGCTTTCTCTGATGTGAAAGGGATATATTCTGCTGCCCTGGTAGCTTTAGCAGTCTGAACAAGTGGATTAATCAACCTGTTTTATTTGGCTTGAAATATAATCAGCTGAAGACCCGGATTCTCTTGTTTTCAGACTTCAATTCCATTGAGGTTTCTTCTTTACTTTCGCTGGAAGAGACAGAATGGCTTAAGATTAGGAGTTGCTGATAAAGGTAGGAGGGGTTGAGTTTTCTTAAAGCAAAAGCAATTTTCTCTGTCGTGCCACGATCAGACCTCATTGGTTCAGTGACTGCCCTGAATTGTGCAGCATGGTGCGACCCTCTGGGTGCCAAATGGGGGGTGCTCGTACCTGCCTTGAGCTGTGTCAAGCACGTATTTCTCTCTCTGCCCTTGTGTGGGGTGTTTGTTTTCCGTTGGTGTCAGAAGGCACCAATCGCCTCTCCCATCTTGGGCTGTAGTGGTTTTATCAAGAGCATCCCTCTCATACAGGACAAGGGACAAGTGTTATGCGAGGGTATTGCAATGCATGAGGTGGCTGGTTTAGTGATGGCTTCAGGATGCTCTCGGATGTCCGTGTATGATGCTCACATAACGTCCTTTTTATGTCTGCTGCCATACGAGGTGTCAGGGATGCGAGTGGGGAGGTTTTGTGTCTAATCCCAGTGCCATGGATCCTTCTATGGGCTGCTGTTCAGATCTCCCTTGGGAAATGGGAGCACCGATGATGATAACCCTTCTGCACCATCCCTGGGTGTGCTGAGTTTTTACTGGGGAGGCCAGCATCACCCTATGAAGTTTGAAACTGCTAATTATTAATGGCTAGAGCCGCCCGATCTCAAAATTGCTCTCTGGTGCCTTTACGCTCTGTGATGGCCAGGGCAGGAACTTATGGGCAGATTATGTCTCCTCAAGCAGGCTAATTCGTTATTCATTAGCGTGGCAGGTTGAGATTAACCCTGGCTGATGGGGGATTGCTGGTGTGCTCATGGGTCGGGTGGGTTTCAGGGCACCGGGAGGATGAGGGGGAGGCTTCTCTGTGCTGACCCCATCTGCTGAGAGCTGCTGGAACCCTTTGCTCTCAAAGGGTGTTAAGCACTGAAGACACAGCAAAGCCAGTAGGCACCGTGGGTTTACCTGTAACCCTCCTTTTCCTTCAATTCAAGCATGTTTTCAACATTATTTTTTCAATTCAATGGGTAATTAAAGCATTATATGCTTTATTGCGTGAAACAAATGGGCCTTTTCTCAGGCACGCTATTAGAAAAGCCTCCTTTAATGCTGATGGCATTATTACTGATAAGAAATTGGTGTGAGAGTCCCCACATTTGGTATTTGTTCAGTGCTACCAAGATTTAAATTCTGACTTCAATGCATTTTTCTCATTCTGATTTAAGAAGCACTTCAGCTTCCGCTGAGCTGCCTGCTTGCTCCACTCTCATTCTCTTCCCTTTCCCAGTCCTGTGATGTTTATTTTTCTTTCCAAGCCTGTGATAGTGTTAAAATCCTGGATTTTGTTTTTAAAGAGAAGTAAATTGCTAATCCTCATGTTTGTGGAGACAAGCTTAGAAGTATCCCCTGCCTTATCGCCAAAGCCTCTAACACCCGCCGCGGAGGCTCTGCCTCTTCCTTTTGTACAAAATAGTCTCGTTTTAAAGCCAAAGCTGGAGCTTTGCTGGTGAAGCTGACTCAGGGAGGGATGCTCAGTGTTGCAGCAGAGATGCGGCTGCTGCGACCAGCATAGTCCTGGTTGGGCTTTCCCTGCCTAAAGAGCAAAACTTCTCTGTTCCACCCCTTTCTGTAGGGTGGCATTCAACAATATGGGTTTATTGGAAGGACATTTTGTTCTGACTGTTTTCCAGCCCCAGGAACAGCAGATGGGTGGGCTGAAGAGCCCAAACCTCCTTGCACAGCCTTGCACAACCTCCTTGTCCCCATGAGCTGCACCCAAGCCCTGGCTTTAGGCATCTTTAGACCATACTAAGTGTTTCAGATCTCAAAAGCTGTTGCCTTCTCTCCTCCCCATGGTTTCTGTAGTGCCCCACCTGGCTTCCTGGGTCACCAGGTCCCAGATGTGACCATGAGTCTGGCTCCTCACCTCTGCACCTCCTGGGAGGGGACAACAAGCAATTTCTGTTGCAACCACAGGAAATGCAGGTGGCCCGGTGGCTCGGAGCAGTTGACCACAGGAAGGTGTCCCGTGCCGCTACGGAAATGGGCAAAAGCTGAGTCAGGGTGTGCAATGATCCTTTGATGGGTCTCCAGCCCCAGGCATGGGGCCAGCTCTTGATGGGGTGCTCACAGCCCAGATGGAGGAGGTGCAGTCTGAGCCCCACCACGGGTGGTGGCTGCGGCTTCGGGTGGGGTTAGAGGATGGATTTGGTTTGTAAAGAGGAGCTGGGCAAATCCCCGGGGGTGATGGAGGGTGAGCTGGCTAATTGGGTGGGCGCAGAGGAGGCAGCGAGGCGGGGAGCGGACCTGGTCATGAGCGCTGTCTTCATTTCATCATGCACCTGGAGAGGTGGAGGGTTTTGCTTTTGCACAGGGTGCAAGATGTGCCTGGGGGGATCCCTACAGCACCAGCAGATATGTTGGCTCAAGCTATGGAGCCATCAACACCCAGACCTTCCCACACCGGGGCTGTGCTCCTCGAGGGGTTGGGAGCTCTTAGTCCTGGTGGGACAGATAGAGCCAAGTTGCTGAAGGCAGTTTTGGGACATCTTCACAGTGCTGGTCCTTTGCAGCTTTGGGTGACTCTTCTTCCCTTTTCCCATGCAACCAGTAACCCTTCGGTAGAGGTTTCCTACCCAGCTTCACCTGACCATATTTTTCCTGTGCTCACTGCAACACAGGACTCTCTCTGCGATGCATGTAAATGTTTAATGCCCTTGCAGCAGGTTGGGTTTCCAAGGCTGGGGCTGAGCAGTAGGTGAGGCCGAATGTTTGCGATGGAATTTTGCAGCCTTAAAAATCTCTCTATTTTGAGGTGCAAGCACAGGTCCTGCCCTTCGGGGCTGGGCTCGTACTCAGGGACCTGCCTGAATGCCCCTGCTCATCCCTTGGGCAGCTTCAGCTTTCCTCATATGAGGGCTTGGGATTGTGTCCAATGTGGTTACCAAGATAGCTTGCTTTCAAAATGTCAGTGGGATTTACATATATATTTTTTTAAAGAAATGGAAATTACTTTACAGACAGGAAGGCTGAGAATAAGGAATACGGTTGTGTTACTTGGGATCAGTATGGGAGCAGTCAGAGCAGAGCGTGCTTTTTTTTGCAATCAAGTAATAAATTGTGGGGTTTGTATCTTCGAGCTTAAAATAAAGGGACGTTGCCCACAGCAGAAAATGTCACTCCTTTGCCTTTCTCCCTGCCTCCACGCTCCTGCGTCATTCCTGAATCAGATGCATCCAACTGTCCTCACTCAAGATTTTGAGATTCTTGGACTTAGCGATGCTGATAAAAATCGGGATCTTTCAGGGAGGATCTACAGAGTATCCAAGGTCTTGATTGTCAGTTGCCCTCTGCAGGGAACAGTGCTGGGATTTTGCCTTTTTTTCTTGTAAATGCTAGCTGAGATTTGGACATCACATCACTGAGCTGCACTTTGGAAAATACCACATGTAAAATAAGCCCGCTACTGCATGGGGTGTTAAAGTTATTTATCTGGATGTGCTTGATAACCCCCAAACACCAGCCTGCGGGGTGAGCCCTGCCAGCCTCTGCAGCAAAGCTGCTGGAACACCAAACAAAGTGGTTTTCCTGAAGCTGTGTGGTGGGCAGGAGGTGTCCCAACCCAGTTTGCTGATGCCACTTGTCCTCTGGGCTCTGCAAGGAGGGTTGTGGCCGCCAAGGGCTGGGACAGTCTGGGCAGCACCCAGGGGTCCGGGTGCTGGAGTGTGACCAGGGGGACTCTTGCAACACAGGCTGGAGTTTGCGTGGGGCGCAAAGGTTGTGCCTGTCTGAAAAGCTGGGAAATGCGTGCAATGGGTTTCCCAGCCAGGGGCTGGTTTTGTCCCTGAAGCATCTTCCCAGGGCTGTCTGGTGCCAGAGAGGTGGTGGATCATAGAATCATAGAACGTCCTCAGTTGGAAGGGACCCACAAAGATAGAATCCAACTTGATGGATGCCCCATCCCTGGAGACATCCCAGGCCAGGCTGGACGGGGCTCTGAGCAACCTGAGCTGGTGAAGATGTCCCTGCTCATGGCAGGGGCGGCACTGGGGGAGCTGGGAAGGTCCCTTCTCACCCAAACTTTTCTATGATTCTATTCATAAACCCATTCTGGAGGGACTGTGGTCTTTGTGCCGCTCTGGTGCAGCCGTGGAGGTGGCTGCAGCATCTTGGGGTCTACCCAGATGAGTGGTGGTGACCGGGGGCATCAAGCCTGTCCCCATGTCTGTCCCCACCAGCTGTGTGCAGCTGAGCAGCATGAGGACAGGGACATCCAGGACTTTCTACACCTTGCGGCTGTGGGCAGAGAAGCACAGCACAAGCTGTCCCTGAGGATGTGAGTCTGCTGAAGTCAGGGGAAACATTTCGGAGCTGGTTTTGGGTTGTTTTTTTCTTTTTTTGATGGGAGCCCATGGCCTATGAATACGCAGGGCAAAGTCATTGTGCTGCTGCTCCTATTTGCAAAGCTAACGCCAGCTGACTGTCAGGAAGCGCTGCTGCAGATCCGAGGTGCTTGCTGGTGCTTCCAAGAAGCAGCCAAGATCTTAGCAGTGGCGTGATGCATCTGCCATCATCAAAAATAAACTCCTGCCTGTGCTGGGTGCTGAAGGCAGGGATTTATCTTGCAACCATCTGGCTGGAAGGGAAGGCTCCTTCTGCTTTACCTCTGACAAGCACTTAAAATAAAACCAAAAAAATTAAAATGTTAAGGAGCTGGATTGCTGTGCAGCAGCTCAGCTGCACCTAAGACTTCGTCGAGCTCTTAAAGGAGGTTGCAGCAAGGGCTTGGGCTTGGCTCAGAGGTCCTGGAAACCCTCAGGCTTTGCTGTCCCGGCTCGTGCTGCATGTCTGAGCCCAGCAGAGCTGCCTTGTGCAGCGATGCATCGCTCCGTGGGGGCCGGGGGGTGCGGAGTCTGGCACTTTATAATTGGTTGGGGATATTAATATGTTTTATGAGCTACAGGCTAGATTGCAATCTAGCCATCTGCCCTGCCTGGGGGGGGTCGTGTGTCTCCACCACCCCAGGAGAGCAGAACCGGTTGCAATTCAGCCTCATTAAATGGGCTGAAAAGCAGGATTTCTGGTTCACAGGAAATTATTTGTTTGGTTTTTTTTAAAATATATATTTTTTTTAATTTGACTTTTGGGTTGAGTCAGACTGAAATGAAATGGTTGTTCTTGCTTTGCTTATGCGTGCAGTAAGCTCAAGGGTTCTGCACCTTGAGGCTGCCCCATAAGATCAATGTCTGGGTTTCTCTTGGGGTTAAATCCATCCTTAGTGCAGAGCTGGGGGCTACTGGGTCCTTACTGGGGGGAAACGCTCCCAAAATCGCAGCAGGGTTTGTCTGGAGGGATCTTTTGTTGGATTAAAGCTTGTCAGTCTGGAAGCATTTTGACCGAGCCATTCTGGACTTGAAATAGTTGAATTTTATTTGTTTGGACAGAGCTTTTTTTTCCCCTCATTCAATAGGAAGCTTCCCGATGGTGCCGATCCTGGCTCCTCTGCAGCTGCCTCTGCTGGGGGAGCAGTGGTGGGTGTCACTTCCTCTGATGGGGATATTGGCTCCCCAAGGGCTCCTCTCCCTGCTTCCCCCCAGCCAGGGATGCTGGAAGAGTGGTCCAGCTTCTCCTGCATCCCATCCAGCTGGGCTCCTGGAGCTCGGGGGCAGCCTGGCTGTCACCCCGTGTGTTCACCAGCTATTTAAAAAGGCAGTGAGTACCGAGCGGGGATGCTGGGTTCACGTGGTTTTTCTGGGTTGCGCCTAGCTGCTGGGGAAGAATAGACCCTCTGAACACGCTGCCGGGGCACTAATCAGCCGGGGACGGTTTGAGCTGCCCGAAGCGGCTCTTTTGTCAGAGCCTGAATTCTTCCTCTGGCTGATGCTCGCCTGGATCTTCCCATGCAAAATTCCTATCGGCCTTCGTCACGCAAAATGCATTGGGGTCGTGATGCCGAACAGGCTGCCAGCCCTCGTGTTTGGCAATAGCTCTGCTCAACCCCCATCAGGATTTTTATTCCCCTCTTCCCCCGGAAAAGATTTTTAGGGTCCCTGCCCCTGCTTTGTACACACGAGTCCTATTTCAGTAGATGAGAAGCTTCCCCAGAGCTGCATGAACTAATGCAAAGCCTCGGTTTGGTCTTGTGCTCCTTCAAGTAGGATTTTTTTTTTTCCTGAACACCTGCTGTATGAATTAAAATTTGCCTTGTAAATGTAACCAATTCAGAATCTGTACACGAGAGATGGGTGTTTGCTTTCTTGCCTGGAAAAAGAAAAAAGCAAAACCTCAAAGGTTTTGCTCTTGAGGCAGCTTGGCCACAAAACAGGAGAGAAGCCCAAGTTGCTCTTTTCACCATTTTCTGATTCGGTTGCCCCCTGTCCTTATAAATAAGCCACCAGAAACATGACAAGGCAAGCATCTCTGCTATTTATAGCTCACGCTGCTCCACATGCCTGTTTTAAAAATCAACCAGCTAAATGGCTCTGCAGCCTTTCAGCAAAAGGCTTAATGACACAGGCATTCGATATGCATGGGAGATGGATGGATATTTAAAGGCCGTTCTCCCTGAGCCTTCACCCGGAGCAGGCAGGAGGGGGGTATTTCCCCTGGGTGAAGGGGAGACCCTCCAGAGTTGCTTTGCCTCTGGGGAAGGGGCTCCGATTTAATCTGCACCCCCAGGGCTCACCCCTGCTCCAGCCATCGCCATCCAGCCCCAGCATGGGACTGGTGACACTGGGGATGCTCCCAGCAAGGTCGGGCCTCCCACCTCTCCCCTGCACCTTGGCTTTTCTGCGGGATTATCATTAGGCGAAATATACATTGATATTCCCCAAGATTTTTTTAATTTTTATTTTTCAGGTACATTAACCCTTCATTTATTTTTTCTTTTTTTTTTTTTTTCCCCTTTGTGGCGTCACCTCTGTGTAATTTAGAGGCTGCCGGTAACCTTTACCCGTTTAACTGGTCCTGCCACTTCTCAGATGAATCTACTTTGTTCCTGGCAAATTACACTGCCAGAGTTTTCAGGCAGCTTTACTCTATTTTGATTGACTGGCTGACTATATTAACTGATAGTGCTGCTTGGGCTGCTTTGATCCTGTATTATTTATGGAAATGATGGCACATAACTCTGCGCAGCTGATTAATGCTGTATGTATTTTTAATGTGCTAGTTCTACTGTTTGATCTGTGCTAAATGATCATTCTCTGATGCGTTCCTGGGTTCATTTTGCTTCCTTATGAAAAGGATATTGAAATGGACTGTTTGTTTTGTTGCTTTCTTTTCCCCAGTGGTCTCATCTTGTGCTGGTTTTTAAGCTTTCGCAGATCGTTTTCCCAAGCACAGCTCTGCTGCTATCACGTGGAGCATTTACACTTTATTGCTATTAATTTGAGCGCTTCATTGGTGGCATTACTCTAAATTCATCGCTCTATGTGATGTTTTTGGGATATACAGGGTGGAAAAACAACCATTCGGGTGATGCTCAATCCTTCCTAGTGTGCGATTGCTGAATCCCAGCTTGGCCGTGACTCAGGTCCAGCGACATCTGAATGAGAAAGAAACCCGTCTAAGTGGGAGGAGGTGTAATTAATATTTTCCGCGGCCCGTCACAGGATGCCTGGGACTGGTTGATATTAAGAAAATGATTTTAATTGCCAGGGAGGTGTGTGCTTGACTCACATCTTCCTCCTCCGCGGCGTGAGATGTGGTTGTGGTTGGGGAGGGACCGGTGGGCGAAGGTGACGCTTCATCCCGGGAAATACCCCCCGCATCCCGTGCACGTGCAGCTGGGGACGGGCTCTGACGTCCTTCATCCCTCCTCCAAAATCCTCCCCATCAACCAGACGTGGCCAACGGGGTGGAAACTGGGAGCTTGTTCCAGGAGGGACCATCTGTGAGCTGGAGGATCAGCATTTCCCTTCCCTGGGGGCAAAACAGAGTGGGGGAAGCTGATTTTTTTTTTTTTAATTTTAATTTATTTTTCCGCCCTGCCTTTTGTAACACCTGTTTATTTTCGGGGTACACACAAGGGTTGTCTCCTAAGCCCATTGCCCATGGTCAAACCCACCTGGGTGCACTGCGCTCCAGCAACAACAGGTTTGCGAGGATGCTTTCACGACCAGCACTGTAAAGCTGTTGAAAACCTCTAAATTAAGGCTTTTTTTTTTTTCCCTCCTCTGAACAGGGCTTTTTGTTAAAATCAGCAAGATGTATATCTTTCTGCAAAAGATTCCTTTTCCGTTAATGGACTTCATATCGAAAACAGTTTAAAGTTGACATTTTGTTCCTTCCCTCCAAATTTTTAAAGCTCCTTATTCCATGAAAAACTTCAATAATTCCATTTTCCTTCTGCCTTCTGTTTTAAAGAAGACATATATCCATACACATAGATATTATAAGATATATAATTTTATTTTTTTTCCCCATCAGCTATAACTCTTACCTTTTGTCACTGGGAACAAAGCAAACATTATAGCCTGTTTTCTGGCGTTCTTTCTGACGTGCCAACCTGAGCTCTGCAGCGAGCTGGTTATTTGGGCGAAAAATTGAGGATGCACCATGTCGGGTGCCGAGGGAAGAGGCAGGGTTTTTGGATACGGCTCCACAAACCAAACTGATTATTGGCAACGTGTCTTGATTGCAGACGTGTGAGTAATGAGGCAGAAACATCCGCACCTTGGGTGCTGTTGATGGGGAGAGGAACCTGTGCAAGGCACAGCGCCCAGGGCTGGCGGAGCTGGGGGGGTGTTAATGTGCACCCCAACTCCCCCAAACCACAGCCCGAGGGGTGTGGGGAGCTGGGCTGGACTGAGGATCCCAAGATGTCCAGAGAAGGTGGAAAATCTGCTCCAGGTTGTTTATCAAAACAAAAGGGTTATTTGAATTAAAGCAGAGCACGCGGACCTGTTGGCTCTTGCCTGGGCTGGGCGTTTGCTCCTTTTGTGCTGATACAGGAGGCGTCTTTGCCAGAGCCTCCCAGCTCTACTAGAACTCCCTCCCAGTTCTACCCTGCCGTGGTCACTTAGGGGTTTTCCCAATCCTCAAGGAAGGATTTGGGGGGGTTTTCCTTGTTTTAAAGCACCCTGCTTGACTCAGAGAGGCGTGCAGCCATCCCATCTCCCAGAACTCCCCTCCCCACCAGCGCTGCATCATGTTAAGATGTCTTGCGGGATTTTCCAGCAGTGCCCCCCAATTCCCAGGCAGGGCTGGGGTGCCCCCGTTTGTGTCGGGGGAGCCGTCGCTCCGTGTGGCATTGCCACATCTCAGCCGCAGGTCCAGCTGGCGCGGGGAGCAGATGGGGAGGTGGAGCCGCGCTGCTCGGCCGGGTTTCAGGCTACGATAAAGCGAAGTGACGTAGAAAACTAAATACCTGTTATCAGAGAAAAGCAAACAGAGCCTCCACCTGCCTCCAGCCTTTCTCCCTTCAAGGGCAGACTGCATGCCCGGCATGTAGCGCTCTGTAAAAGATATTTTATTATTAACGTGCTTGCTTTGGCTTGGCTGAGCTGTTGAGAAATCCAAGCTTGACTCTAGATAATGAATGACAAACATTTGTCTGGACTTAACTATTTTATTCTGACTACTTTTTTCCCTCCTGGAAGTTTACAGTAAGTTGTCAACAGCGTGCCCTTTGACGTGGATTAGTGCTGACGCCTCGCAGTTGGATCTTCCCATCCTTTTCACATCTTGGTTGTTCCTTTTCAAGGGAGGCTTTTGTGCATGTCTAATCCATTTAAAATGAAAAATAAACAAGGAATGGGCTGATCTCTGAAGGGGCAGACGGGTGTGAGGATGATGCTAGGTCCTTACAGAAGAAGACGAGCTTTGGGGTGGGATGGAGGGAACGATGGTCCCGCTGTGCCCAAGAGAGGTTCTTTCCCCCCAGCATCCTAGTCTGGTGTCGGGGGGTGCCTGAAGCAATGGCTGTTACTGATTTTTGGCTTACAAACCCCTTAAAAGCTTTCCGGTTGGTGTGTAGATGGTGAGTTTAAGCTTGTGGGCTTGGGAATTGTTGCTTCTCTCTCTGCTCCACCACCTATCGCTTTGTGATCCCTCTTGGGGACCTCCCGTTTGTCCATGCTCACATATGTACATGAGCTGGATGGCCCTTGTCTTAGAGCTGAAACCTTTATGTGTGTAGTGTCATGCAATAGATGTAATAGTGTGTGCAATGTTGGCCAAATCAAACTAGGGCATCTCTGCATTGCCAGGGTTGTGTCAGGTGCCTGCAGCTCCCCCAGGTTTGGTAGGATTTTTGGATGCCCCTTTGCAGATGGGATGCTCTTATTGCAGGGTTTCTCTTTGACAGCAGAGCTGGTGGAAGACGAGGCACCGCTCCTTCTCCCACAATGCCAAAATAGCCATTATAAAGCCCTCAAAAATTGGGAAGTGGTTGAGTTAGAAATGTCAGCAAACCTCTTGTAGCTGGTCTGCTGCCTCTAGAGGAATCTCTGTGGTTTTGAGCATCTCTGACCTGGGATAAGGCTTGGTTTTGCCAACCCAAAACTGAGCACGCTGCCTTTGCTGAGGGCTGTTCCCCCTCAGTGGTGCCGTCCTGGTTGCAAGATGCAGGTGATGTGGTGATGCTGGGGGGGCTTGGATCTGACCCTGCAAATCAGCAGTTTGGGTTTAGTGTCTTGGCTCAGACTTGGTCTTAGCTTAGTGCCTAAGCTGTGGGTGAGATGAGTGGCACGTCACGGGATGCCTGAAGCCCTTGAGCCTGGCTGTTTCTGTCCTCTGCATCACACTTTTAAAGGGTCTGCCTATTAAAGAGGATTTGGCTTTTCTGCAGGACATGGCTGCTCCCTGTTGTACTGCACTGGATAGCCCAGTATTTATTGTGAGGGTTTCAGAGAGCTGGCCTAGACTTGAAGTCACTGTTTATTTGTGGTGGCTGAACTTCTGCTGTTTAATGGAAACATTTTCCTTTTTGAAGGTGAACTATTGCTGGAAATAAATACAGATGATACCTCGTGGCTGAGGCAGAATCCAGGGCTGGACGGAGTTACAGAATCTGTCGGTGTCGGCAGCAGCGGGATGACTAAGCAGGGAGAAATTAAAAGCTGACGTGCAGCCTTGATTGAAGTCATTAATCTGCTGCAGGGCTTGGGGGTTTAAAGCAAAGGTGAGGGGGAGGCAGGGCTGGCGGCTGCTCTTGTGGGGGGATTCTGTTCCTGCGCAGTGTGCATGGGGTGGATTTGTCCCCTGTAAATTGATGCCACACCTGCAGCTGATGGAGAAGGGTTTGGAGTATAGCTTAGATGCACTGATGCACTTTGATGCCGAGGGGAGACCTTATTGCTGTCTACAGCTTCCTGAAAGGAGGTTGTAGCATGGAGGGTGTTGGTCTCTTCTCCCAAGTAGCAAGTGGTGGGACAAGAGGAAATGGCCTCAAGTTGCGCCAGGGGAGGTTTAGATTGGATACTGGGAAAAAATTCTTCATGGAAAGGGTTGTTGGGCATTGGAACAGGCTGCCCAGGGCAGTGGTGGAGTTACCATCCCGGGAGGGGTTTAAAAGGCATTTAGATGAGGTTCTTAGGGACACGGTTTAGTGCTAGAGTCAGGTTATGGTTGGACTCAATGATCCTGAGGGTCTCTTCCAACCGAGGTGATTCTGTGAGATGTCCCTTGCCCCTGCCTGCTCCTGCTCAGCAGGTCCCCAGCAGGTGATATTGGAGCTGCTGCAGTTCCCATTTCCAACGATAACTGATGACGTTCTCCATCCAGGTGTCTTTTTTTCTGTGACATGTGTTGGGCCCATATCAATTTCCCCTTTGCAAACTCAACTTCTCCTCCATGGATTTGCCAGTACATTTCGTCTCATTGCAGTGTCTGCAACCCAGTTCTGCTGGTGCTGGATGAAAGCAAAAGTGAAACAAGTTCTCAAAGGAGGCATTAAACTCACCCAATGCAAGCTGGAATCAATACACCACCCTGTCCCGTGCAAAGTGTAGCAGGGCAGGCACAAGGTTGCATTATAAAATAAGAGAATAAAACTTATGGAGCAGGAAAGCTCTCTTCTCAGCTCAGAAAGCATTTTCCGCGCCCTGTCCCAGCAGCTCTTCCTGCTCGCAGCGCATTGTAACTTACAGCTCCTTGTCTGGCGAGAGTTATGGTAACTCCAAATTAGCCCGTAGCTCTGTCGTCATAGCCTTGAAATGGGCCCAAATGGGAAAACCTGCCCCAAACCAGTTGTGATTACTCATGCTTCGTGCTATCCCTCTCCCCTGCTGGAGTTTCTGCTATGGTAATTCCACTTATTAAGCAAGGAGTCAAAACACCTTTATTAAACTTGGAACTGAGCTCAGGAGCAATGAGAGAACTTCAGACTGTCAAAAGGATTTTTTCTCTTTGAGCCCCTTCTCCCTTCCTCTACACAGCCTTCAAAGTGAACGGGAGGGAAAGAAAGATACTTTGCTGTTTGTGATGAATAAAAATCTGCATTTAAGTACGTTTGTTTAGAGTAGGAAAAAAATTAGGAAAGTGCATTGGGAGTGAATCCTGTGATGTCGAGGCTTCGCTTGATCTCCAAGCTTGGAAATGCAATGAGCTGAGGTGGATGGGGTCTTAGCTTAGGCTCTGTAAAGCTGCTTTTTATTAATGCTTTTGGTAAGTGTTAATAAACACTGTGGCTAAAAGAAGCCTTTGTTAGTGGGTCTGTCCCTTTGCTTCTCCAGCGGAGAAGCTAAATCTTGAAAGGAATTGCCCTGGGCACCTGCTGGAGTTACTGATGGAAGTTTTCATTCCAGATTTTCTCCACAGGCTTAAACATAAAATAGCCTAAAACCCTCCAAAGCAAGTCTGCCCTCTCTTCCTTATTAAAAAAAAAGAGTTGTAAAAATGTCTTTAGCTGCCTGTGTGTGGGGCCTTGTGCCCCGTGTCTGTGGAGAGCGTTGCTTTGTGCTAAAACAACTGAGAAGATGTGCATGGGCCCCGTCAGCAATTCTGTCTTGAGAGGATTTAAAGAGAGTTGCTTATGTTGTCGTTGGCTTTTGTTCATCTGAACTGCCATGGTCGCAGAGAGGAGGGGGGTCTGCTGTGGAGGAGGGGGTGTTGTGTCCGTCATGGAAGTGCCCGTGCGACCGGGAGATTATCGGGTGACAAGGGGGGACATGTCTGCCTGGTCCTGTGGTCCACGGGGCGCATTGGAGGAGCCGGTCCTGCCCTGAGGTGGGCCTCAGGGTCTGACCTTTCTTCTTGCCTTGCAGCAGTGAGAACCCCCTTTGGTCCATCTTCTACTTCTTGTGGATGTCCGAAGTCTCCCTTTGAAGGCACCTTGGGGAATGTGGTTCTTAAGGACATGTTTTAGTGCTAGAGTTAGGCTGTAGTTGGACTCGATGATACTGAGGGTCTCTTCCAACTGAAATGATTCTATGATTCTATTCTATGATTAGAGCAGTTTGAAAAGCGTTCCTGGTCACTCGAAGAGAAACCCAGGTGTGATACTTGTGCTGCCCCAGAGGTGAAGGCCTTCTCCAGGGGTTACACACGCCCCAAAGCTGGCCGGTTGGCCCTGGCAGCCCTCCGAGGGAGCATCTGCATTCTGTCTTTCCTCCCAGTGAAAGTGTGATTGCTTTAAATGAGAGAAAAGGATGATTTCTTGCCACATCCATCCTATGTTGAACCAAGCTTTGGTAACTCTGGTGGCAGTGGTGGGGGAAAGCTGCGGCTCCCGTTGTATGTTGATGGAACACCTGGCTACACCTGGTGTAAAGAAATCAGTTTATGTCTCTGCTACCAGAAAAAAGACGCATTTTGCGGTGAGATCAGCCATGTGTATTTGCCAGCTCACCAGGAAACCTCCCCAGAGGTCCAAGCTCTGCAGCTTTTACCATGGTGTACCTCCCTGGAGGGCTGTATGCTGTCAGTCCCCAGCAGCTCAGCTCCCTTGGGCACAGGTTTCAGCCACAGCAGCTGAGGGTGCTGCAGCGGATATGTTATCACCTGCTGTATGACTTCTGTACTGAGCAAAAAATGGCTTTAGAGCAGTCTGAACTTGGCCATTCGCTTTTCTTCTCAAAGGTTCTGTGAACACACCCATGGACCTGGGGCAATGATGGCCCGGGACTGCAAAACCCACTTGCTCCTGGGGTGGGTGCTTTAGCAGATGCTCAGCACTGAGCTGGGTCCAGGCTGGTCTGGAAGGAGGAGGTTGAAGGTTGCATCTGTTCCTGCTGAAGCTGAATTTGACACTGAGCATGAGGAGTTAATTGTGGTGACTCAGGAGAAGAGGAGCTTTTGTATCCCCAGGTGCTCTCAGCAGGCAAAGTCCAGAGGGGAAAAGGCTCTCCAAGGCTGCACACCTTGCAGCAATGGATTTTGGCTCCAAGTAACTTAATTGTGTTGGAGCAATGTGCAGGCAGGAGGCAGCTCCTGGGCAGATGAGTTCTTTGCAAGCTGGACAAAGTCTCCACTTTGCAGCCTGCACAGCTTCTGAAGGCAGGGGGGACAGGCAACTACTGCATTTGTGCAAAAAAAGCTGTTGGATAAAAGAGGAGGAGGCAAGCTCTGGCTTTGTCAGTGAAGCAAAGGAGTTCTCCCTGTATGTGTTTTCCATGGGGCTTGGGGTTGAAGAAGATTTGGGTGATAAAATACTGGCCCAGGTTGGCCAGAGAGGTGGTGGATGAACCATCCCTGGAGACATCCCAGGCCAGGCTGGACGGGGCTCTGAGCAACCTGAGCTGGTGAAGATGTCCCTGTCATGGCAGGGGGGGCATTGGATGAGCTTTGGAGGTCTCTTCCAACCCAAACCAGTTTATTATTCTATGATTTGCCCTTCTTGACTTGCAGTTTGTAACTGTCTTAGTGGCGGAGGTGTGGAGAGCGCAGGTCTCTGGTGATTCCTTCCTTAATTGTTGTATATTTAAGGCATCTAGTGGCTGTAATCTGCATTATATTGGATTTCCTTGCAAATAATTTAGTATGTGTTAATTCAAGCAAGGAGAAATCACTTGTGTTGTTTAACTTCCCAGCACGCAGCTCTCCTGCCAGTGGGATGCTGCCTTGATGGGTCTTGATGTTCGCTGGGTGATGGTTGGACTTGGCAGCACCAAGGGATGCTGCAGCACCAAGGGATGCGGGAGCATCTGCTCTCAGCCGGGCGGCTGCTGCCGAGGAAGATCTGCGGCTGTCGGGCAGACGGTGCCTCCAACCGCAGCGGGGCAAGCAGATGCTGACAAGTGCGTCAGGAACAAAAAGTTTTCTTTATTTCTGCTGCAAAAAGTTTCAGCAGCGAACCTGACAGTTATTTAAATGAAAGGCTTTGTGCTGCCCTCACCGAGATGTCACCTGGAGGAGTCTGCAGCTTGTTGCTGAATGAGAAAGATGCACGAATACTTTTCTTTGCTCAACTAATGGTGATGTGGCGTTTCCTCCTTGGGATGTCACAGCACATCAGTGGTATAGAGGCAGCTCTTGAAAGGTTTGGCCATTCTCTGCAGAGAAGCATCTAAAAATTTCTGGCTTTTAAAAACTGAGGAAGCGATTGGGTACATCCCCAGGACTGGAGCGAGCCTCTTTCTGCACGGCTCTGAGCCTGGGCTGGCATCACCTGCCCGTTTTATCTCAGCATGAGCACTATGTGAGGCTTTAACCAATTTATACCAGTCTTGAGGGGAAGAAAAAAAGATTAATTCTTTTCATATGGAAAGTTATAGTCTTAAAAAGGCCTTATTAACCTTCTGTTTGAAGATCTAAAGTCATGCAGGTGTCTCATCTCATGCATTGCTGCTCTCCTTGAAATGCAAACGTAACCGGGTGGTTTCTCCTTCTGCTCCAGCCGTGTCTGGGTCAAAAATTAAGGAGTGAGGGATTTGTCCTCAACAGATTATTTATCTGGCAGAGCAGGGTCAGTGACCAGGAGGGCTTTGCTCTCCACTTTCTATCAGCTCTTAAAAGTGGGAGCAAATCCCCCAACACGAGGGGTGCTCACTGCTGCCATCTCCAGATGTGGATTGGTGGCTTGGGAGATGCTCACCTGGGCCACCTTGGAAACATGTGGCTTCCAGACCTCTGAGTGGTGAGGGTAGAGCTTCCCCATCAAATCCTGTAAATTTACATAAATCCGGCCCCGCGGGGTCCATCCTGGGAGATGTCTGTGCTGCAGTCAGGTTTCTTAAATAGGAGAGCAGTGAAGGCAAAGTAACTTGGGTTTTCATGCACATACAGGAACCTGGAGGAGCCAGTCTGAGCTTAAACCAAACCCCATCCCTGGTCCAGGCTGGTCCCAGTCCCAGCTGTGTGCTGGGAGCATCGCTGGGGAAGCGATAAAAGGGGGGGCTCATCTGAACTCACCCTCCAGCTCATCTCCCAGCCTCTGTTTTCTTGCTGATTATTCATGCAACGCAACTTTATAGCCCAAATACAAACCATTGAGAGGACGATTCTTGCTCAGGGTTTTTTCTTCGTAGTGCCTGTAAAGCTCTTGTATAAATTCACATGGTCATTCATTAGCTGCAATTCCCCAAAGCAGCCAGTAAAGTTTGATTTTAATTACTTTTTGCAGGGACCTGAGCGTATGGAGACTTCAACAGATTATTATAGTTCATATTATTCATGCAGCTTTTTTTAATCCCTTTCTCTGCTAAGACATGGTCGATAGATACTAAAATTGAAGTCTGCTAATAAATTCCCAGCCCCGTCCCGTGTGAGGTGTCTTGATCTTTGAACTGAAGCATTTTGCTGACAAAACGATTGAATTTCCTGAGAGGTGCTGCAGAAAATACATCTGTAAGGAGGGGGTGAGCTGCCAGGGTTGCTCTCTGCTGTTGTGGAGGCGTTTGCCAAAGTTACATTTCATCCTGTTTATCTCTAAACCCTGAGCTGGGCTGGTTATGTCACACGCTGGGTGGTAAAAAATATGAAGATTTTCAAACAGAAGCCGGAATATTTATATGGTTGCAGACGTTTGTGGAAATATTAGTGGGAGAATCTAACCAACTAAAGTAAAACGCCAAGAAAACTGTTTTCAAATTAATTAAAAGGATTTGGTCCATTTTTTTTAACTGTCAAGATTTTAATCCTCAAGCATTTATTTGTTTTATTTGAAGTCACTGTATCTTCGCGTATGATAAACATTTTAGAGCCGCATTCTTCATTGTACGCAGTCTGCTCAGTAAAGACCCAGAGGTTTTCTCTGCGGAGGGAAATTTGTTATATAGGAATAATTCCATGTAATCCCTCCTGCACAGCTTTCTGCGTCCTAGCTGGTTCTTAATAACTCTTAGACCACTCCTGCTTCTGTGACATCTCCTTGTCTCATCGATGGGAGCTCCTCAGGTATTTGCCCTGATGGTGACATGATCTGGGGACCTCCCAGTGCAGGAGGAACCTGAGGTTAATGAGAATCCATATTTAACTTTATTTTTTTGCTTATGTTTATGGGGTTTGATCATTTAGTCTCCCAAGACAGCTTTGCACCCGTGAGTCTGACTTCTTTGATGCATGTTTACTGGGGGATGAGCTGGTTCAAAACTCCCTGCGCAGGTTGCTCCTTGTTTAGCATCCAAAAGGAAGGGAATTGCTCGGTGCTTGGGTTGCATGGAGGAGCTTTCAGGAACTCCTCAGAAACCAAATTGCCTCTATGTTTGATTGCAGGTGCAGGAAAGGAATACAAATAACTAATCCCAGGAGTAAGCAGCCTATGCATTTGTTTACAGGCTGAGTCTTGGCTGGGGTTAGCACGAGGAGGTTTGCTTGGGGCTGTGGACTGATGCGGGGAGCGATGCTGCATCCCTCTGAAAACACAAAGAAAAAGGTAGAAGGATGAAAAGGTCTGGACTGAGCCAGAGTTTGGGCAAAACCTCACGTCTGCCAGCTTGATGTGCTGAAAAGTGCTCGTGTGGCTGCTGAAGACCCCGGGAGTTGGGGCCTTGGCTTTGTACTGCTTTCCAAGTGAGAAGAGAAAGATTTAATCTGATTTAATTTTCCTCAACAGATATGTTTAATCTTTTAACGATATTACAAGGGATGTATAAGCATTGAGAAATACTTGTCTTTCCCCCCCTGTTGACCCACACAATCCTGTTATGGAACAACACAAGTGACTCGTGTAAAGCTTTTAACAGCATTAATGTGAATGATGCTGTTCTTGTCGCCAGCAGCGTGCCTGACTCTGCACTGAGCTTGGTGGAGGCCGTAAGTGCCCTGAATCTGATATAAATGTAATAAAATGAATGCAAAATAACAGAACACATTGCTATATGTATATAACATTTTTTTGGGGTGGGCAGAGATCCTCTTCGTACCACTTTGCCTTTACATTGTAGCTGCAAGTGAGAGTAAATTACAGGTCTGAGCACTTCAATATGCCTTCGTAATGCAAGAGTCAACTATTATTTTGTGCGGAGTGCTGTGTAGATGTGAGTGGAGCCCAGGACTCGACAGGACCCTTCTATTTAAGAAGTTACAGAGCATCAGCTCATCTCTGATCCCGTTCTTGCAGAGCTCTTAGCCCATGGCAGATGTTCCTCAGCTCAACCAGATCTGCTGCAAGCCGCAGGTGAGGGCACGTTGCCTGCAACCGTTGGATGCAGAAGCGTCTCACACTGGACTAACATCTCCTGTGTTCATGGCATCAGCTTGGTTGCACCAAGCTAGGAGCGATGGAGTTGAATGCAAAAGCCAGTCCAGGGCAAGACTTGACCACGTGGAGATGGTGGCATCAGAGATGCGGGAGGGACGGGCTGGAGCTCAGTAAATTGTTTTACAAGGGCTGGGATAAATAGGACCTTTGCTTTTAAGAGACGCCAGCTTGTGGGGAGGCTCGCAAATACTCTCATGATTGTATATCCCGCGGTGGGGCGGTACCGTCCAGTTTGCTGGGGGAGGTTTAGTCCTCTGGTGCATCATATAGAGGAGATGAAATACCTTCTCGGGGTTAAGGGAAATATCCTGGTGAGAGGGAAAGAGCAGCAGTGCAGCACAGCTGCATCTTTGGCTGTAATAAAGAGAAATTCCCAGTGGAAATAGCCATGTCTGACTGTTTAAGGGGGATTTATGTGTTTGGGGGGAGGAGTGGAGCTGCAACCGGCCCTGAAAATGGGAGGAAAATCCAAACTGCCAGGCTGGGTCAGACCAAGGTGTCACCCATCCAAGACTGGCCAGAAGCAGATGCCAAGGACAGGGCATAATTCAGATTTTTCGCAGCCGGTGTTTCGGGGACTTTCCCATCAGGATGCCTGCTCCAGATCCCTGTTGAACAGCTGCCAGCAGACCTGTCCTCCCTGAGCTTATCCAGTCCTCCTCTGGAGCTGTAGGTATTTCTGGCTCCCAGAACATCCCCTGACAATGAGTTCCACAGTTTGATTACAAGGGGAAGGGAGGTGGCCTTAGATTTTTGTATTTTTATTTTTTTTAAACCCTTTGCATGGTCCCTTTATTCCTGTGTTGTCAGAAATGGTGTCTGGAGTGGGATTGTGAAGGGCAAATGAGGGAGAAGGGAGAGAAGGTAGGGCTTGAATTTGGGAGTAAAGTATGGGGAGAGTGGAGTAAACTGCTCAATTAATACCAAAACAGAGCCTTTCCGGGGATGAGATGTGTTATTTTTTCTTAATCAAGTCTAGCAGACCTAATGGCACTGCACGCAATGAGCTCTGAAAGGTAAATTAGTTTTGATGTGTGTTTGACAAACTCCAAAATGCTTTTTGCACAACAAGTTTCCACGGCTCCCGTTGGCTGGGAGAAGCCCAAGTGCCCAAATCGATAAGGTTCCGCTCGGATAATTGAGATGGGAATTTGGTTCATTATGTGAAGTGGATGCTGAAGTGGATAATTGCAGATCTTGAGGTGTTTGTCCTATTTGCTGGTTTAGATTGAAGAAAATTTAGGTGCAATTTCACAGGTGTGTAGGTACAAAATGACTTCTGTGGGGATACTGTGCTTGTATCGATAGGGTAATAAAGCTAAATAACTCATCCTTCTTGGTGTGTTGGAAGAAAACAGATGAAAAGTAAAAGCCCTGAGTGCCGCAGCAGGGCTGGCTGTTGGTTAGAGGTCCTGTGGCTTCGCGTGGTCCCTTTTCTTCACACAGGAGAAGGGATCCTTCCTCCCATTTGGCTTGGAACGTTCCTTGAAAAGCCAACCTATAATTCTGGTTTTATGAGCACTCTGTGTTTGCCAAAGTGCTCTATAATCTGCCTCCCCGTGCTGCCGCAGTCCAGTGGTGAATGCACCCAGGGAAGGTCATCGCGGACCCTGTACGGTGCTGCGGTGATGGGAGAGACCCTATAACTTGTATTCCAAAGGCTCTGAGGTCTTCAGCGTGGTCCAATTTCAGCAGTTTACCCATTTATTAATAAATTAATCTTCATTCAGTCACTAGATTTTAAGTGTTGTTCGATCCAAGCACCTGGTGAGGTCCTTTCTATTGGATGGGGGCATGAGCGTGTAATATAAGTGTTAAAAAGAAATGCTAGTGCTGATGTACAGCGTTTGTGTTGAATTTTCTTGATGATATTTGAGTTTTATGTCAAGTTTTCTTAGGATGGGGCCCTGGCCTGTTCTCTTGTAGTGAAGTGCTCTGAATATTGGCTTTTCTGAGGGAATAACAAATACCAGTGGTTATGTAAAGCCCCTGATGCTCTGTGCACTATTTCTGCAAATAATCCTTGTTTATAATTCACCCTTGGCAGAAAAAGACTTTAAATTATTAAGGCGCTAAACACTTTGCAGTGAAGGAACAGAGATAAACCTCTTGGCAGAAACAAATTGCTGAGGAGAGGTTGTTCTCTTTGGTGCGTTTGGTGCTTTAAAGTATTATGAGAAATAATGCACGAGGGGACTGGGAATTCATTACTTGATCAAAAGATTTATCTTTCTCTTGAAAAAGCAGCTTCTCAGGGTTTATGGAAAGCACACACTGAGAATAAGGAGTGTCCCCAAGGCACAGGGGTGGGTCCCCAGAGATGTCTCCACTCACCACGGGGCTGAAGGTGGCCCAGTGTGGTGATGGGTGGTAGCCAGAAGGGCTCTGTCCTGCCCCCAGCTCCACCACCCCAGTTTTCAAAGCCTTTTCACGTTGTCACTGCTCCCTCAAGGACAGATTTCCAGGGGAGCGGTGGGGTAAGCAAGGGGAGGGCAGCTGTGCTGACGATGCCCCGTGTAGGCTCTTACTCCACATTGTGCCTCCCCCAAACCAAACTGGTTTCATCTCTTTTTTTTTTTTTCTCTTTACAGGAGACATCTGCAACTGCAGCGTCGTGGGGAGCGCCGGCGCGGGCGAATGCAACGTCACGACGGGGCAGTGCCCCTGTCTCGAGGGCTACGCCGGGCTGCGGTGCGAGGTCTGCGCCCAGGGGTTCCACCCGGAGCCGAAGAGCCAGCGGTGCCGGCCCTGCGGCTGCAGCCCCAGCGGCTCCAGCAGCGCCCAGTGTGACCAGTGAGTAACGTGTGTGCGGCGCTGGGCTTCGGGAGTGCTTTGGGATTCGGGATGCAGATCAGGCAAGAATGGGTCTTGTCATTTGGTGCTAGTATTTAAAAAAAAAAAAGGGGGGCAGGAATGAAGCTGGGCTTAGAAAAATTCATGAAGCTTATTCTTCTTCTCTTTCAAGATCTGGGTTATAAAAATATCCATGCTGTGGCGAAAGCCCTGGCAGCACATAGGGGAGTAAAATTGCATTTCGGAGTTGTACAGAGGCAGAACCTCTCCTCTAATGCAATAGACTCTATCAGACGGGACAGCCTTCATGCTTGAGCTGGGGAGGGAAGCGGAGGCTGCGATGGAGCACAGGGGCTTTGGAGAGGTTTATTTTCCAAAGGGATATTTGCTACGGCAGAGGAAAGTGAAGCTTTGTGCTCTGCCCTTGCTGAGCATCGCGACAGCAGCAGCGTCGGCTCCTGCCTTGCCCGGTGTTTAACCTGCCGCCCCCTCGCCTTTGCTGAGTCGAGAAAATCACTGTAGCTGATGCTTTGAGCTCTTGGATAATGAATGTGTTCCTCTTCATCTCACCTTACTTGCTCTCACATTTTGCCTTTTAAAAGCCAGCATGCAATTATTTTTTTGGGGGCCTGCAAAGGGAAGCGGTACCTGTGTGCAGACGCAGTGGGCCCCTGCTTGTTGTCTTTTAGGGTTTGGTCCAGGCTCAGCGGGTGTTGAATGGACACCTGCACTTTGCTGCCAAGGTTGGGGCTGACTCAGAATCAAAATGTTCTACAGGGACATGCCGTTTGTAATTATTTTATACTTTTTTTTTTTTTCCAAGCCCCATGTTGAGGTCCTTCCTTTTTGTTTCATTGCTGCATTTTTCTGCTTGCATAAGCTCCAAAAAATCAGAACTTATAAGCAATGCTCCAGCTGAATAGAGTGACCTTGTTACTAAAAAAGGTGATTCTTGGGGGTGGAGAGTGTAGAGTTTTTCGCTTATTTTTTCTAGTGGTTGTTTTGGGTATGGGAAGATGTGCCTGGAAGCATCAGGGTTTTCCACAGACAAGAAAATCTGAGTTTGGTCAGATCTACTGGAAAGGCAAATTGGGCAGAAAGGCAGGTGGGGCAAATCTTATCTTTGAGGACTGGGAGAGCAGGGAGGTGCTGCTGGAATAACTGGGTTAACTGGGATGGCACATTCTTGCCCTGACTCTGAGTCACGGGCAGCTGGTGAAGGAAGGATGTGGGTGATGTCTCCCAGCGTGGAGCGAGACAAGAAACACCCCTGGGGACTTCAGGTGAGATGATCCAAGTTGTGATGAAGAATGAGGTGGAATTTGTGCACGTAGTGAAGCCATCAAACCCAACCCCAGCATGTATGGACTCAGAGATGGCAGAGGACCTTGCTGCCTTCTCTTCAGCACCGTTTTACAGCCTTGAGGGACATGGGACATGCAGATCCTCGGGTATTTGGAAGAGGCAGCACAGGGCAAAATTTGGAGGAAGACTTGGGGAGGAGGACTGATGTTAGCAGACATAGCTCTGTGTTTCTCTTCCCTGCTCAGTGGGGTTTGCTGCAGATGGAAATGACCTCTGGGTGTTTAAAAAGAGGAAAATTAGGTCAGTTGTCTGGGTTGTAGGGCTGAGGGCATTGGTACGGCTGCGAGATGGGCAGCGTCCTGCACGGCGGTGTCTGTGGGAAAATGAAGTGGGATGCAAAATCCTGTGGGGCAAATGCACCATCATTCCTATCGCATTAGACGGATGGCTGTGGGTGGCAGAAGTGCCGTACCAGACACATCTACTGCTGCTCTGTGGCAGGGGTGGCTGGGGGAGGCATCTGGGATGTGGGTACTGAGGTGCATCCCTGCGGTGGGGTCTGTCACAATGGGTGGTGTGGCCTCTTCTGCGTTACAAGGAGATGTGCGTGTGTGAATCAAGGAGTGAGATTAATTTTTTTTTGGCTCTTGTGTTGGAAACATTGGGTCTGGAGCTCTGGGTTTGATGTCCACCTGCTGCCGAGTCCCTGGATGAGTGGTGCCTGTCCCTCTGGACAGTCTCTGCTTGGGATGAGGCACGCAAGCGTTGCCCAACACCAGCAAACAGCTTCTGTTTCATTGACAGTAAAAATACTGTAAGCTGTTTGGTTTTTTTTTTAAAAAAAAGCACCATCCCAACTATAACTTGCACAAGTTAATTCCTGCTTGCTGGCTTAAGAAAAAAGGAGCTGCTGTTTGGATGAGTCTCTGAGAAAAACAACAGCATGATCTTGGACTCTTGACCCTTTTTGACAGCGGCTGGGTTGAGAGGCAGACTGCCTGAAGGCTGAGCTCTTGGGGCACATAAAACATGCCCGAGAGGGTTCGATCAGCTTCCCCAGGCTTTTGTGAAACTACCTTTTAAAGCACCACCGTATGATGATTATTAGTATTATTTCTAGGCAGGCTCTGTGGCTGGCCAGATGGCACACCCAAGTACACTGTTTATTAACTAGGCCTCAAGTGCAGACCATCAAATGAAAAAATAAAAAAAAAACCCTTTCCTGAGGCAGACAGTTGATTTTGGGAGTGAACATTGACCTGACACGCTGTCGCTATGAATGGACTCCACGGCCACTAATCAAAGGTCTGTTTTGGTGGTGTTAAAAATTTGATTATCTGAAGAGATCCACACAGATCCCCCTCTGGGATGGCAGAGGATTTCTGTGCTCTGGTTTGGGTGATTTTTGTTTTGTTTTGTTAGATGAAAAGCCGTGTGTAGTTGAAGCTGGGGCTTGTTCTGGGGCTGGATGCAATCCTGGGCTGCATGGAGCGGGAGGGGTGTTCCCCATGTTGTGGTAACGCCTAGAAACCTCAGATAAAACCACATTTCACTGGGTTGGATGCTACATAGATCCTTGCTAAAGATAGCTGTGGCCTGGAAGCGTTCATAGTCCATAGAGGAAGGGTGGAGAAAGAAGTGACGTTTCAAGGGCCATGGTCAAGGTCGTGGAGCAGTGGAGAATGAGGATGGTGACTCACGTGGGTGCATGGGCTGGAAGGGAGGGTGTCTGGTGGTGGACCCAGCCCATGGAGATGTAGCCCCAGCCAGGAGCTGCCCCCCACCAGCTTCATCTCCCTCCATCTTTTGGACACCTCAAGTTAAAAGCCGTGTTGTCCGTCAGTCCATCCTCCCCGGGAGCAGGGATGTCCCTGCCTGGTGGAGGAGGCAAAGGTGAAGATGATGCTGCTGCAGAAGGTCATCACGCCCAGGCTGCCCAGCCCAAATCTGCCAGGCTTGCACCCCTGGGCATTTATTTTTCTTTATGTGAGCAGAATCCTCTGCCTGAACTCTCATCTCCTACTCCCTACAGCCGGGCAAGAAGCCAAACCAGAGGCAGCAAAGATGGTCTGGGGGGACAGTGGTTTTCAGCCCTCTCATCCTCGCAGTGTTTTCTCCCAGGATGTCACTCGTGTCCCCGGCTGGCTGGTGACGCAGGGACCCAGCACAGCGGGCAGCCCTGGGAGGTGACAGGAGATCGGGGGGGCCTTTCCCTGCTGCAAAGCAGCTCGTCATGCACCGACATGAGAATAATCTGCACAGGCGTAGCTGTTTAAATGCACACGGAAATAATTTTCCTGTGTAAACCTGTCCTCTGGCTGATTGACTTAAAGGAGCGGGACTGAGCCCGGCCTGGCAGAGGCAGCATGTGGTGCCCTCCTGGTGAGGAGGACATGTCAGATGACTCTGCATTTTTATTTATTTTTGTATTTTTTGTTACCTTGCCAGCAGCACCGGCCAACCCCACGGGGGGCTGCAAACATGGGTAAAAACTGGCCAAGGGTCTCCCAGTATGTCCCAGTGGTCTCATCCCCTGTGCTGGCGCCAGGCCTGTCCCTGCCCCTTGGTGAGGGAGAGAAAGGTGTCACCACGCTGATTTACCTCTTGCAAGGCGTTCAGTTGCGGTTTTCTTAGCCCAGCGTGTAGGATGTTGTGGCTTTTCTCCAAAGCATGGCCCCATGGCCACAGGGACAGCATATTTGGCCCGTGAGCAAGTGTCCCCACACGGGTGCTTTTGCACCCCACAATTTGGGATGTGAATGGAGGAGCTGAGCTGTGAAGCAGAGAGGATGCTGAGATGCTGTTGCCCAGCAGAAGGATTCAGCCCTCAGTTCCCTATTTCCCCAGAAGGTTTTGTGTGTTAAACTAACCCCAGTTCTATGGCAGACGAGGTGATGCACCCGTCACCTCTTGTCACACCATCACCTGGGCTAGTGAACAAGAGGAGAGCTGTGGCTGCTGTGGGCTGTTTGAGGATTGCCGTGTGGTTAGCTAAACCCGGCTTAACCATCTAAACTGGCTTAGGTCTTTCCAGTTCCCTTAAAAAGCTCTGAACTAAACACACATATGTTGTCATTATCCCTAATGAAAACAGATGCATGTTAAATCAGGGGCTATGGATCAGTTTAAGTTTCTCCCTGTGCCTCAGTTTCCCCACAAGCAGGAGGGTGATGGGAAGCAGAGGCTCTCACGTGCTGTTTGGAGGTCACGTTAACTTTGAGTTGCATCCTGTGATGAAATACAGTGTGCAGCTCTCGGCTGCTTCGCTAACCGAGCAGCTGCCGGCTGGGGAGACAGATCTGCAGCCCGTGATCCCGGTTCACACACAGTTTGTGCCGCAGGCTCGGCATAAGTCACGTTAGAGGGAGCTTCTGTCACTCATTTCCGCTTAAGATAAAAAAAAAATAAAGCATTCATATAAATGTTCAAGTGTTAATTCAGAGATGTTTTGCCCCCTCAAGGGATTCTGATCCTTTGTGTTTGCATTAAAAGGAATTAAGGCAGAGTGTCCCTGTGAGCATTTATACATGGCTGTCCCCTGGAGCGGCGATGCTGCGAGGCTGAAAGGGGGTTGCTGTTGCCATCCCTCTGTGTCTTTTTTGTAGGGGGCTTCTCTTCGGAGGGGCTGATCTCCTGACCCTTACTCATATGGATTTGCACAAGCGTTGCTGGCGAGAGCGAGGTCAGCGGCGCTGGACAATGTTCTTTGTTCAGGTCTTTGGATAAGGGCTGGGGTTTCTGGTGGGGCTGGGCAGGGAGAGCCGCACGCTGGGTCTGCAGAGGTGGTGGGATGTGAGGAGATGCAAAGAGGTGATGGAGCAGGGAAGCGACAAGAACCGTCAGTCCTGATGGCCTTGGGAAGCACCCAGGTGGGTCACAGACTAGCGGTACCTTGAGCATCATGTGGTATGAAGCTACATAGGGTGGCATTTTGGGGTTTTTTTGTTAGAAAATGCAGATCTGTTGAAATGCAAGGCTTTTGTGGAGCTCTTCCAGCCTGGGCAGGAAGGGTGCTCGTGGCAACGGTGTGAGATGAGAAAGACCTCGTGTTCCAAGGGCTTCTGCCCATCCCATCACAGGAGGTTATTTGGGGGAAGGTGGTGGAGTTCTCCTTCTGCAGCCAGAAAATCTTCATGTTCTGTCTTCAGGGTGTTATCACGCTTCTGAAATGTCTCTTCTTTGCGTGGGAACTGTATTTCCTTCCTACTGTATTTTTGCAGTCCAGTAAACCACATTGGGCACTACTCCCCTTTGCAGATAAGACCTTAGGAGCCCCTACTCCTCAAGGAACTGTATATTTAAAAAGTCACAATCCCCCCCACCTTTTTTCCCTATTTTAAAAAGACTGCTCTCCCTTTTACAGATTAGCTG
This sequence comes from Pampusana beccarii, assembly GCA_013399365.1. Classification (NCBI taxonomy): domain Eukaryota; kingdom Metazoa; phylum Chordata; class Aves; order Columbiformes; family Columbidae; genus Pampusana; species Pampusana beccarii. Next base: position 65,776 of record VWYH01008697.1, read on the forward strand.
AGCACAAGTGGTGGCTCATTATCTCCCAGTAATGCCTTGTCAGCATCGCTCTGCAGAGAACAGAGGGTTTTTTTGGTAGTGGAAATTGTTACATGTGGGCATCAGAAAAGCAGAAGAATACCCCGTTAGAGCATATTTTTTCTCTGTGCTTTAATTATCTAAATCTCTGTCCTATTACAGACTCTTATCTTTCGCATCCGATTAGCTCCCATCCTCTCTTCCCTCACCAGCAGGTAAATATTGTACCTGCACCCATTTTTATTTGGTTGCAGACAGGGATGGGAAATAAATGAGTGACTGGACACAGCAGCAGCGAAAGGTAGATTGTTATGATCTCCCCTACAATATATATATATATATATTTTTTTTTTCCCAGCAGTCTCTGCCCCTCTGGTGTTTTCTGTTGCAGACTTGCTACTCATGTAAACATTGACCGCCCTCGAAAAAGTATTGGTTCAACTTTTTAAGGTCTTGTGGCTAAATTCTGGTTTGGGGGCAGTGGTTGTTGCCTGCGCCTCTTTCTGCTGCCTGTGAGGAGGCAGCAGCAGAGATCAGGAGGATGGAGGGACTATGTTGGGCAAAACTGGTGTGTCCCGTGGGGACCAGCCCCACTCCATCCCTTCCTCATCTTTTCTTGCATTGAGGTTGCCTGTCCCATCCCCATGTTGCTGTGATCTCCAAGGGATTATGGAATCATAGAACAGTTTGGGTTGAAGGGACCTTCCCAGCTCCCCCAGTGCCACCCCTGCCATGACAGGGACATCTTCAGCAGCTCAGGTTGCTCAGAGCCCCGTCCAGCCTGGCCTGGGATGTCTCCAGGGATGGTTCAGCCACCACCTCTCTGCCCAACCTGGGCCAGGCTCTCACCACCCTCAGGGGCAACAATTTTTTCCTGAATCTCCCTCCTTTAGTTTAAAACCATTGCCCCTTGTCCTCTCGCAACAGGCTCTGCTAAAAAGTCTGTCCTCATCTTTCTTATAGGCAGAGGGGCAGAACCCTCTCCCTTGACCTGCTGGCCATGCTGCTTTTGATGCAGCCCAAGGTACAACTGGCTTTCTGGGCTGCAAGCGCACATTGCCAGCTCGTGTCCAACCTTTCATCCCCAAGCCCCCCGAAGTCCTTCTCCGCAGGGCTGCTCTCCATCCCTTCATCCCCCAGCCTGGATTGATACTGGGGGATGCTCTGGGAAGCCAGCAGCTGCTGTTTTGGGCTGAGATTTTGTGGTTAGTTAGGTTTTTCCTGCTTCTCCTTGTGCCACAGTGTAGAGGATCCCATCCAACCTCGCTCTACAGGGTCATCGTGCTCTTCCCATCGTTTCCTCCATCCCCAGCCGCCGAGGTCATGGCGGGGGGTGCCCCGAGGGCACATGGAGGAGACAGCACAGCCCCGGGCTGGACATCCCCGGCTTTCCCATCCTCACTGGGGGAGACGGAGTGGCAGAGGCGGCGGTGGCCAGACAAGGTGGCCCTTTGACATTTACAGAATGGCCTTTCAGAGCTGTGAAGTGTCCCTGCTCCATCGAGGGGCTGCCATATAAACAGATGCCATCCCCCGGCACAAAGCGAGGAATGCGGCGCACAATGGCCCAATGTTCCCCGCAATAAAGCTCCGCTTCTTCTGGCCTCCACAAAGGCGGCTCTGAGTGGGGTGCAGGGTCCACCAACCCTTCCACCAACGGGTTTTGGCTGCTGGAGGCTTTGGTTGGAGTCGAGTGAGCAGGGAGGTGACACCCGGCCGTGTGCTGTGTGGGGCTTTTTCCTGCTCTTTGCATCCCCACGTGCTGGCATTCAAATTAATTGACCTAAAGGAAAATCAACACATGGGTTATGAGCGTTCTCGGGTTGCTCAGGGTGAGTGTTAACAGTGTTGGTTTTCCACGGAAGTGACTCGGAGTGTTAAGCTTTCAAATGTTAACTCTTCTGCATTGCTCAGGAAAATGTAAGAGAGATTTATCCCCTTGTTGCTGTCAGACATCACAGAAAATCAGCACAAAAGGAGCCGGGCTTGCTGGAGAAATGCACCATTTTTAGCAACATCTCTTCTGAATCCTAATCTCGTGCAGCATCCTTTTGTCTTATCCCATCAAAGTGTGACAAAGCCTTTTTCACGAGGGTTGTTTTACAGATGCTCGTAGCTCAGCAACACGTTTTTCCTCATTCATACGGAGCGCTGTTAATTGTATATGTTACAGGAACATCTCCAGGCCCTGCTGTGATGGGTGATGTCTGTAACCAGAGGTTGGCATGTCAGTGGCTGGGAGGGGACAGGGTGGCAGGTGAAGCTGGAGATGCCACCAGGTCAGGTAAGGGCTGGCAGGACCTTTGGTTCCCATCTTCCCCGGGACAGTGTGGCCCCTCGATGGCTCTTCTGGGGCTGGTCCTGGCAGGTGATGTTGTCCTGGAAGATGCTGGGATGCGAGGGGTTTGTGCATCTGCTCTGTGCTTCAAGGTGAAGATGGTACATGTGTTTGGCAAAGCTCTTCTTGAAAGCCAAGGGAGGTTTTGGGTGGCTCACCCACCCTGGTTTGAGACCCATGGGAGCTCCCTCCTTCACTGATTCTGCCCCAACATCCTACCAGTCTCACAGGTTTTAAAAATAAAGGCACCGAAGCTTGGTGCTGTGCTGTTTTGGTGGCTCTGACTTGGCCAGGCAGCCCCTGGGCTCTCAATGGCAGCTGGGAAAGCACTCAAAATGAATCTCTCCCTTCTCTCCTCCTTGGGGGAGAAAAAAAAAGGAAGAAAATAAATGATTAGAGCTTGCTAAGGGTTTTCTGTTACATCATTAAAGCGTGCACAGCATGCCTGCAAACAGCCCTTAAGGCGATGCTCCTCTGTCCTCCCATCCGTCTTGTCTGTCTTGTCCCTGCTAACTTCAGGATACTTCTGTGGAGGAGGACGAGAGGCCCATTGCAGATGCAACTGAACATAGCGATTGGTCTCAGATCACAGATGTTTTAATGCTGTTTTGTTTCGGTTTTTGTTCCCCTTGTGATGAGGCTTCGAGTTGCCATGCTGTCCTGTCCAAGGGCATTGCCTGAGGTCCCAGACAGAGCCTGTTCCATCGGCGTGTCCTTCCCTGGCCGTCAGAACAGCAGAACATTATCTGTGTGATGCACAGGATGGGATTTTAGAGGTGCTACCTGTTCTCCATGCTCTGCTCCTAGGATGCTTCCAAGTGGGGTCAGAACTACCTACGATCCTCCTCTTTAACAGCACCCGGAGCAACGCACAGAGTGGGGGGCTCTGGTGTATCCCCGTAACTCCTGTGGCTGTAAAGCTGCAGCCCCGTGTCAAATCCCACCCTGGGGAACGTTTTGTTGCCACCAGCAGCACAGATCGCTTGGCGAGTGATGGGATTTCCTGCATCCCGTGGCTGTTTCCCCTTGGGTGCGTGGAAGTGAAATCAGCCTGGCTTTTGTAGATGTATTTTGGGGTGTAGGATGTTCCCCATGCCTGGTATTTTGGTTTTATTTACAGCCCCGTCCTCAGTGTTGCTGGTGCCCTGCAGGCATCGAGACAACAGCTCCTGAACATGAAGCCTAAGGGCTGAGGGCAATTAAATACCTTGGGGGGTCCCCAGCCCATGGGCAGCCCTCACCCCAAAAGGGCTGGATCGCTTGGTGTTGGATCTGAGCCTTGCACGTGCTCCCATTCCCAGTAATCACCGCCTGCTCCCTCTGCCAGGATGTCTCGTGCTGGTGATGTTTTTAATCATTAGGAAATGTATATAAAGTTGATGGATGATGTGATGGTGATACACACTACCTACACGGTCTTTAAAGTAAGTATAGTCGTAAAAATCTGGTAGAAAGCAAAGCTGGCAGGGGACTTTTGTAACAAAAGTCTGGTTTTGTCCCAATACATCCTTCCATCCATTCTTTTGTGAGATCTAAAAATTGGCTGGCTTCATTGGAGTTAATAATCGTCTGAAATTGAGTTGAGCAATTGATGTTGCTGCATCAAAATGTTTCCCTGTTCCCTTCCCCCAAAACAGAAATTCCTGGCTGATACTCAAAATCCCCTTCGGTTCTCACTGTGTGAGTATTAAACTGTGGGTCTTTTCTTTCAAGTTTCTGGGTTTTTATGGACACAATTGGTCTGTTAACAGGAATTTTTTTTTTTTTTGGTCGTTTCAATGCATTTATATCATTGACCTTTGGCTTAAAAAGTGTCTGACAGTCTTTACTGGGCTGGAGCTATGAAAGGGAGTGTTGTAAGGGGGCTTTATTCTATGGAAGCAATGACCACAGGCAAAGCTTTATATTTGCTGAGTGATTTAATTCTTGCACATGCAGAACTTGGCTCCGTGCCATGTGTAACATGTTGAGAAAAGGTCTGCTTGAGAGGCATTAAACCCAAACTTTCCAAAACTGTCTTTTTTCTCTTTTTAAAAATAGCTTGCTTTCCTGTTATTTTTAAGCTAACGAGAAAAATCGAGGGACGCTGCACCAAAATGGGCTCTAGCAGAGTGATTGGGGATATAAACCGTCCTTAAAATAATGAATGGGAGTCTGGGAGGAGGGTGTCATTAAGATAAAGGCTTGATCGAGGGACAGGAGAGAGAACCTGGAAAGCTGGGAGGATGAAGATTATCCAGCGCTAGTGCTGGGTCTTGTAAAGCCTGACTCACAGGGCACATCCCCAGAAGATGAATTTTCATGCTAAAAAGATCAGATCCCCACCAAATTAGTTGCTATTCCTTGCTTGGTTCTGCCCATCCCCTGCCCACTTACAGTAATCTGTCCAGTAGTGGTCAGAAGCAAATAAAAATAAACCGCTTATTGTTTGATCTTGTTTTAAACACCGTGACAACATTTGGATTAATGGCAAGACTTGTGAAAAAAGCTCTTTAAAAGTCATACTGAGTTGCTTAACAGCATCCCTTTGAATTCTGCATCTGCCTGCTCCATTTCCAGAGAATGGTCTGGGGAGTGAGAAAACGTCGTATTTCTTTTTCCTCCTTGTAATGGGTCCGTTAAATATGCCTGAAATTTCATATTCTGAAACTATTTAATTTTGTAGCCACTTGGGCTGAGTTCTGTATTTTGGTGTGCTTTTGCGTATTTCCTCTTCTTTTGGCAAGCAAACAGACAACAGAAATACTAAAATTGGTTAATTTCTAACAGAAGCGATGTCTTCCCCAAAAACATTGCAATCTACTGCGTTTTAATTAAAAACAACACATCGACAGCGCATCAGGCCATTTGGAGCCTCTATTAGGTTTAATCAACTGATTTTTTTTTTTCTAGGGGCTTTTAGAAGCAAATTGTGCATTGCTCGTTCTTCCCCAGGAGGAGCGAGGGAGAACAATAGATAATCTCGGTGCAGACAGAGCGAACATTGACATACTGAATTTAAAAAGTGTGTGTGAATAGGGTGGGTGTTGTATAGGGGCAGAGCTAAGAGGAGGGTGTGCGCAGGGGGGTGCAATGCGCCTCATCTGCTGCAGCTGTGAATAAATCCATCTCCTGGAGGAGGTAAATCCCGTTTATTCGGGTTGCTGTCCCATGTCCCTGTGCAGCACACCAGGTTTCCTGCAGGTCGCTGCTGGAGGTGTGCAGAGGCGCTTCTGTGCTCTCCCGTCCTCGGCTCACAGGGATGCAGGGGGTGAGATGCGGCTGCTGTGTGGAGAGTGGGTGGAAAAGGAGCACAAGTGTGATGGGAGCGGCCGAGGGACCTGGGGGGTTCAGCTGGAGAACAGGAGCTGAGGGGAGACCTTCTGATCTCTGAACTGCCTGAAAGGAGCTTGGAGCATGGGTTGTTCTCTTCTCCCAAGGAACAAGCGATAGGACAGGAGGAAATGGCCTCAAGTTGTGCCAGGGGAGGTTTAGATGGGATATTAGGAAAAAATTCTTCATGGAAGGGGTTGTCAGGCATTGGAACAGGCTGCCCAGGGCAATGGTGGAGTCACCATCCCTAGAGGGGTTGAACAGGCGCACAGATGAGGTTCTCAGGACATGGGGTAGTGCTAGAGTTGGGTTTGGTTATGGTTGGACTCGATGATTCTGAGGGTCTCTTCCGACTGAAATGATTCTATGATTCTATTTTGTCACATGCAGGGAGAGGAGATGGACTCGATAATCCTCGCGGGTCTCTTCCAGCTCAGGACATCCTATAATTATGTTCTATTTTATCCATTCCTGTGACTGCTCTGAGAGCTGAGATGAATGCTGCTAGTCTATAAAGTTGCTTGCAAAAGCAATAGGTTTGAAGCCTCTACGTGGAGATGCTGGCATGGAAAGCCAAAAGAATGAGGGTAACCCCTGCTTTTTGTAGCCTCCAGGTGTTTTCTCGTGCCAACTAACACCAATACCCTATATATTATCAAACAGGCTCCTGCTGGGGGTTCGCTGTGCTGGAACCCACTGGGGAAGGGAAAACCCTTTGCCTTCCCCTTGATCCACCGGGTAGAAGTCGACTGGAGAGAGGGGCTTTGCCTGGGTGGCCGTGGGGAGGTTTTGTGGAAGGGATAAATAGGATGATGGAGGAGAAATGGAGGGAGGCTGGGTGGCCAATGCCTGAAACCCCAGCGAGACATCCAAGGGGCTGTACCGGCTCTCAGGGGGCCAGGAGAGCAGGTGGTGAGCAGGGGATTGTCTGAAAATCCGGGAGGTGCTGCTCAGCACCTGTGCAGAGGGGAGGTGATGATCCATGTGGGTGCTTTTTTAGTGATCAGGGTGTCCAAGTCCTGCAGGACCCGGGGCCGTTGCTCGGTGGAGCTGGTAACAGAGGGGCTGTCAGAGCATCTGCTGGCAGCTGATGCATAGGGATGGCTTTGGGCCAAGGCTTTCCAGAATGAGTGATGTTTTCTGGTGCCCAGCTGGAAATTGCTGTCAAAGCAACTGGTTTTGCAGAGACTCGGCCTTTCTCGAACTCCCCATCGCTTCTTGGAAATCGTTGCCCGTGGGTTTCATGTCTTGCATTTCTGCGCAGGGTTCCCGGCTCTGGGTATTAGGGAATCCAAAACGCCGAGCACAGGTTTGTACTTCGGATGCCTCCCAGCACATCCAGATTTCGATGTTTGTTTTGTCTCCGTGCAGCTCTGGGAAATGCCAGTGTAAAGTTGGTGTCACGGGCCTGAAGTGTGACCGGTGCGGTGATGGGTACTACAGGTTTAATGAAACCACCTGCGAGCCGTGTCAGTGCAACAACCACTCCAAAACGTGCAACAGCTCCACAGGTAACTTCTTGTGTCACTGTGGTGGGTGCAGACCTTGCCTGTTTCTTCTGTCTGTGTTTTTTGCCATTTTCATTCAGCAGACCTCCTGCATCTCCGTGTTTATACCTTGAGTACTCAGAATCTTTACCTTAAAACCAAAATTAAAATGCAGGGCAAAGCTGGAGCTCGTCCTCTTCTTGAGGAAGTCAATAAAAGCTGCGTTATTTACCCCAGGCTGCAGCACAGAGCCTCTATTCCACAGTCTTTATTGGAAATCAGTGCTCTATTGTTCTCTGTGCTCACACAAATACACAACATGGGCTTTTAAAGAGCTTTTGTTTAACAGCTGTTTACCTGGAAACATATACGGTACTGGCACTGACGTAAGGTGAGCGTTATTGCCACAGATAACATGATTAGTGCTGGAAAAAACGGGCAGCTAATTAATATTGCCTGCTTTTTCTGAATGTGCCACGTTCATTTTCCTTGATCATTTCTTTGCCTGTCTCTCATATAGATGTTGATGGAATGCAAATGTGGAAGCACCTGTGCTTGAAGAGCTCATGGGAGGGCAGGGGGAATGTAATTGCTTTCCCATGTCCACTGAAAGGGGAGATCCCAGAGGAGCAATGTTATGTGACTGCCTGCCCAATCCCCGCTTTAGCAACAAAACTCACACTTCAAAACCCAAATTCTCGTCAAAACTTCCAGGCCGAAATGCAATTCCGTAATGTTTATCCAGGAGCTTATGAAGAGCAATAATTTAAAAAATGTTGCAGGGTTTTTTTGCATAGCTGGCAGAGAGGCAGAGCTCATGAAATATGGGATTTCTGGGCAATTTCAGCCCTGGTTTCTGTTCCCTTGTGGCCTGTGTGTTTGCAGCAGAAGAATGAGCGGCCGCAGGGCTGGCTGTGCAGGGCAATGTCCTGGTGCTGCTGGGCAGAGGGGCTGTTTCTGTGGGTGCCAGGGGTAGCAATGGCCACTAAATCTGTGCTTCTTGAGGTTGAGTTATTGCATTCATTCCTATACTGAACTTTATGTGCTTAGGAGTTACTAATATTGAAGGATATAAGGCTGTGCCTAAAGCTGTGCACACATCAGCTGTGTTACTGATTTGGAGCTGCGTGTGTGGGTTTTGTGAAGGAGCAAGATAATCTGCTCGTCCTTTTTCTCCCTCAATGTTCCCCCTGCTCTTGATTTTTTTTAAAAAAATAACAAAAAACCAAACCAAACCGCAGTGCAGACCTTGCCTGTGGGATGGGGCCGCTCAGGCAGAGCTTCTGCTGGGGCCGTGCAGCGCTGGCCCTGGCTCTGCAGAGACCCTCTTTTTGCTTAATGACCTATTGTTGATCTGACAGAAATCCCTTTTCAAAAATTTTCCTCCATCTGCTTTATTTGCTGCCGGGGGTGGGGGACCCCAACAAAACCAGAACACAGTCGATTAAAAATGAAATCTGACGTCTAATAAGTAACGCAGCGCACTCGGCCTGCTCTGGAGACTGCACTTTGTGTGACCTCCCCGGCTTCACATCAGCTGTGTGCAGTCTTTGTCAAATTTTCAAGGGTTTTTTTCGCATTAATGCTGTACTCTGGGCTCCCTCTGCCGGCTCTGCCGCTGTCCCTGCTCAGCATCACTCTGGCCAGGAGCAATATTTAAAATTACTGGGCTGGAAATGGGGCAGCCAGAGCTCCCCAGGCGACAGCGTTTCCTTCGACACGACCCCTGGGCCCCGTGTTGTGTCTGTTCGATGAGTTTAGTTGTTTCTTCCCAGCTGGGCTACTGTGAGGTCTGATCCTTCCTGAGGGCATTATCAGGATGGGAAGTGCTATTAATTATTAAGGCTTTCCACAGCGATACCTGCTTGCGAGCCCATGCGTGCTTTGCATGGCTGAGCCACTTGCTGACTCACTGGCAACGCAGCCATTTCGCAGGGTTGGTGTAGATAAATGCGAGTAATTTCCGCCTGTGGGAAAGACATTGGCCCTGAAATGACCAGGACTATACAGAAAACCCAGGTGTGATCCCAGATTTATATGACCATTAATTCATACAGAGCGCGGTTCACCGCACCCTTAGTGCTCATCGAGCAAATTGACCTTCCACAAGTTGGCCTGTCCCAGGCATCCCGTGGAAACAGCTGATCGAGGTTTGCAGCTGGAAAAACCAAGCCCAGCAGATAATTTTGCCCTCTAATCCTGACATCTCTCCCACAAAAACCACCGGCTCGTGTCTGACAAGCTGTTGGATGAAGAGCAAACAGTGTGTGGGAGCCGATGCTGTGCAAGTGTCCTTAGTCATCGGGTGCTGTCAGCCCCAGAGAGCTGGTGGATCAACCGCTTCCCAAAAATCGGCAGCTGCCAGGGTTTGGTCCCTGCCCTGGGTGACGCGTTCGGCTGCAAGGACACGCCGGACTTGCATTGAGGGTGGTGAGAGCCTGGCCCAGGTTGGGCAGAGAGGTGGTGGATGAACCATCCCTGGAGACATCCCAGGCCAGGCTGGACGGGGCTCTGAGCAACCTGAGCTGGTGAAGATGTCCCTGTCATGGCAGGGGGGGCACTGGGGGGGCTGGGAAGGTCCCTTCAACCCAAACCATCCTGTGATTCTATGCTCAGGGATGCTCAGCTGCAGAATTTTCACTGTGCAGAGAGAAGAGCAGGAGCCACGCAACGTGTTGGGCTTGCAAGGGAACCAAGCTGTTCCAATATTAAGAAAATCTGCTGTGTTTTTTTTAAACAGTCAGCGTTAGCCTAATTTCAGGATGTGTGTGTGTGTGTGGTTAATGTTGATATGAGACTTTTCCATACCCCTGCAGCACTGCTAGGTTAGCTCAGTGCATCTCCTGTCTGTGCTTGTGTGTACAGTGAATAAACTGCTCTGTGCTGCCCTGGTTTGTTAGAAGGCAGCTGTTGCCTTTTCAGAGTCTTGTACATGGGATTTAATTAAATAAGCTTCCCTTGGGTCACTGCCACCTGAACGAGGAGCCTGCTGCTGATGCTGTTGATGGATGGGCTTTTGAAAGAGGCGGTGCTTTTATAACTAGGGAGATTTTTCTTTCTCTGGTCACAGGGGTATCAAAATGCAATTTAGAGGGCCATTAGGACACAGCCTCTGCTCAGACACAGCACGTTCGTTTTCTGATTCAGGGGCTTCCCTGGGAAGGGGAGGTGGCTCAGCTGAACCCCTAGCTCTCCTCTGTTTCTCCACGAAGGTCAGTAATTGCTGCTGCCTTGTGCCTGTGCTGGGGATGGAGGAGCTGGAGCCGCACGGGTGGGATGGAGCCATCTGTCCCCAAAGCAGGACGGTGACATTTCCTACCCCTGACCGCCAGCTCTGTGGTGCAGGAATAGGTTGTAAAGGAAGAAACTGGAGGGACCCCCCATGGGAGTGGGGGGTTCGAAGCATCAAGATCCAGGCTCCTTGGCACAGATGCAAACTAAACCCCCCTTCCTTGAGGACCATTTAATATTGGTAGCGTGTGTTTGCCTGCGCTGACCTTTTAAAGTGACAAACCATGGGCTTCTCTGCTGGAGCCACCTACTTTTTCACATTATGTGTGTGTGTGCAGCGGGGGGAACGACCATCAGAAGGTCTTAAGAGGCCAGGATTATGTTTTGGCCGGAGGGCATCCAAAATCACCTGTGAGCTCTGATAATTGAGAGTGCTCCATGCAGATTCTTGCTCCAAATGTTCTGCTCCAGTTCCTGCTGCCAAATGTGTTTTTTGTGCTCGTGTCCCTTCCCCAGGCACCTGCCTGCACTGCCAGGAGAACACCGAGGGGAACCACTGCGAGCTCTGCAAGGAGGGATTCTACAGAAGCGCCCACGGCTGCCACCGCTGCCCCTGCTCCACCGTGGCATCCACCGGCACTTGCCGAATACGTAAGCCTTTTATTTTGGTCTAATTTCTTAGATAATGAACGTAGCTCTTCTCAATTAAATCGCCACTCAGAGTGCATCAGTGGTACAGGAAGTGGCCAGCAGTGCCACACAACCATCCATACCTCTGCGAGTCCCCTTCCAAACGTCTCCATGGGACTCCAAACCTCAACCTTCTTGCTCTATTTTCGTGTAACTGTGAGAAGAAATCATAGCTGTAATAAACATACATAAGGCTTGTTGTTATTTCCTTAATCACTTTTGCAATGAAGCCGCCCCTGGCTTCATGTAGGCCAAAAAGTTCCTGCAGATTGCAAGAGAGAGTTCTAGCTGTTTTCTGAGATGACTATTTGAGACGGAAATGTTCAGGAGTTATAATCAGTTTGCTTAGCAACGTGCCGAGCATGCTCTGTGCTGCTGGTACCAGGCATCAGAAACCCCCAAAGCTTTTTTTTCACCTAGAAAGAGAAAATGCTGCAGTTCATAAGTTATACGGGGTATTTCGAAAAGATGGACCCAGTTTCAAAGATCTATTTGGGCCCATCCTTTTGAAACACCCTGTGTTTTTGGCTTAAAATTTGAGATTGGTTAGTATCCCGTTTCCCTGAAAATAAGACACACCCCAAAAATAAGCCCTAGCATGATTTTTCAGGGTTTATGAGGATGCTTGAAATATCTCCTACTCCAAAAATAAGCCCTAGTTACAGTTCACAGAAAAGTCAATTTAAATTGTGTCCAGGCAGCTATACATGTAAAAAAAGTAATAAGTTTTGGAGCAAAAATTAGTATAAAACTCCGTCTTATTTTTGGGGAAACAGGGTATTATTCACTGGCTACCGATTTTTATTGTAGTGACTTGTGGTCAGGTCCCACAGAACAAATCCCGCAGTGGGTGTTTCTCTGCGAGGGGCTATGGCACACACACCTGCTTTGTTTTCTGTGTCCTTCAGCGCCCGGTGAAACCGCCCCGAGGTGCGACCAATGCAAAACCGGCTACACCGGCCCCAACTGCAACCGGTGCGACAACGGCTACTACAACTCCGACAGCATCTGCGTCAGGTGTAAATGCAACGGGAACGTGGACCCGGCGCGGTCGCCCCGCGTGTGCCGGCCGGACAGCGGGGAGTGCATCGGCTGCCTGTACCACACCGCCGGCTTCCACTGCCAGGACTGCGAGGACGGTTACGTCCGAGAGCCCGAGGGGAACAACTGCACCAAGAAAGGTAAAAGATGCTCCTCAAATCGGTGTCAAAGCTCGTTGTGCAGTGGAGCTCCCCACAAGCTGCCTGGAGGCTGCCGAGGGAGTACTGGGAATGGTTCAGATTGGTTTAGATTCATCTGGCCTGTGGTATAGGGAAGAAAAATAGAACTTGATGCACATTGGTGCCTCCCAGCCTTGGGATCTGTGGTTTAGAGTTAGCTCTGTAACCACCCTGATTCCCAGAGGGTGGCAGGCACCGCTAGGGAACAAGCTGGAAAACAAAAGTTATTGGCAGTGTGTTTAACTTTTTCAGATTTCTGTTGCCTGATGTACTTGATCTCTTAGTGCCCAGTGAGTCGTCCTTACTGACTTGTCCACTCAATAACATTGTCCAGTTCCTTAGAAAGGGTGTTTATAATTAATTTTGTCACTTCTCATACTCTGCAAACAATCAGTACTTGGACCAAGTTTAGATTTTTTTTATTGTTGTTATTATTTTGCTTCCTAAATAGGGAAGCCAAAGCTCAGAGAGATGAGATCTAACCTAGCACACTGAGTTAACACCAGAATTTACTGGTACCTGCTCTGGAGTCCCTCATGAGACTTCACTCCACACCCGAGACACTGTATGCAGCATCTCAGACAGAAACTACCTCTGGTACTTAGAGAAGCTACTGCATAGAAGGAGGACTTAGAATAACATGAGAAAGAATGGTTCTTAAGTTGCTCCTTCAGCGGTTATCAGGAGGTTGGTCCACAAGGTGGGTCTCCGGCTCCATGCATGGAAACATTACAGGTGTTATGTGTTAGTTAAGAGAACACAGAGCTCAGGAAAGCATCGAGGCCTGAATTTGTCATTGTCACCAACAGAGATTTAATTCAGATCTTCCATTAGGAGCTAATGTGGTTTTCACTCCCGTGCTGCTCTCAGGAGGTGTAATCACAGAGTCCTCTGTGCAGGGAGATGATCAATACAAAAAAAGTTGAATGCTCATTAGCTGGACCTGTACAGTTACAGGGCTGGAAATGGCACTTTTGCATCGGCTCATCCATTATCTCCCCATGCACAGCTCTGGTTTTGTGCAAATAGCTACATGACCTTGTTCCTTTAAAACCCATATGTATGGCTTTGCCTGTATACTTGCAGTTTTCACCATTCAGATTTATTTTCATGGCATCGTTATAGCCCATTCCTGGTGTGGGGAAAGACTGTCCCCCTTCAAAGGGACCGGGACATGCTCTTCTAGGTTTCTTGTTTCCTCGGCACCTATTTTTTCCAAAGGTGAGGCACAGCAGTGTGGATTTAGTGATGGAGCGTGGCACCGTGTCACCCAATCGAGCATCACAGTGTCCCCAAGAGCCGCTGCGTGGGCTCCTGCCCGTGCCCGTTCATTGCACGAGCTTTGCAGAGATGGCATTTCCATCAAGCAGCTGGATGTGACATTCATGCCAAAGCAGCCCATTGACTGAGCAGCTGCTGCTCTCAAGGAGCTGCTTTGGGACATCTGGAGCGCTGGCACGGCCCCGGCCAGCGGAAACAGGCATGGCTGTGTCACCGCCCGAAAGAGCATGGCACTGTGTCCCCATGACGTTACCGTGGGTTCCAGGAAATGTTTTCACCCATGTCCCCTTGCCAGCGCTTCGCTGGTGCTGACTCACAAATAAAGCCCAGAAAAGTCCTGTTTCCTCGCTGGTGAATCAGCCATTGTCTCTGCTCTGGGTTTTTTTTCTAATTATAGCTACTGGCAGGGTTTGCCAAGAATTGAGTGTTGATGAAGGAATTTGGAAAGGATGACTGAATTCCTCATGCCTTTCTCCCAAAGCTGTATCCAGGAACCTCTTGCTCCTGTCACATTGCTTCCTACTGTGAAATTCTGCCTGTTACCCCAGAGAGAAATGGTGTTTCAGCATCTTGAGTGTCCTCATCAACCTAAGGCAGGACCTGCAGGGAACAGAGGAGCTGCTGCAGGGGGGAACTCTGAGCAGGACCCTAAATTAGGTGTGTGGTGCCCCCTTCAGAGGGATTTCTTTCTCCATTGCCTGAGCTGGGAACGTAACAGCCCAAAGTTAACTCGTGGGAGTTCATCCCGTGGCAGGAGACACGCTGAATATTTGCAGCTCCTGTTGCCAATGGAGATGCATATAGTGCAAAAATTAGTCCTTCGGAAGTGACTCTCCTCAGTCATAATTAGTAGATGTTCTCTTCAGGAGAGCTGGATCAATACAGCATGGCACCAGCAGCTGTAATTGCTGCAGCTGTAAGTGGGTTTCAAATGAAGTTGCATTTCTGAAAGCAGAAAGAGAAATAGAAGAGAGAGGAAAAGAGGGTGCAGAGAGTGTTGTGGAGCAATAGATGCAGAGAACATTTGGGTTGATTGAGGGTTCCTGCTGTCCGGACTTGAGAATCTAAAATAGATCAGGTTATTCCTGTGAATAAAATGCTTTATTAGTTATATTTGGGAGCCTAATACTCAAGGCTTTTATGGTGCTTTTTGACACCTATAGCTCAACCGGTTTGAAAAAGGTCTAAGAAATTTGCATCCCACTTACGACATCTCCAGTGTTAATTTGTCGCCGACTCCTACATCTGAGAAGGGAGTTTTATCCCATTTCTGGGAGCAAGGCAGGTTCTTGGCTGTTTTGTGCCCAGGAACAGGCTGCAGAGGAAGACGGAGCTTGTGGCACAGTCTGGTAGTTCCCATGTTCTCATCCACCATATGCCAGCAGCTGAAATCAAATCAGGATCCCAACTGGCTTCTGCTATGTGTTCAAAAGCCTCGTAAGAACATCCGCAGTCTGTTGTTGTTGTGATGTGGTTATCTTCTGCTTCTGGTTATGCAGACTGGGGGTTTCCATGAGATTTGTGCATGACTTCTTCATTCCAAAGCAGAACTGGGATTATTTTGCCATTTTACATAAAGCAGTGTCAATATTGAAACCCATTGCGAACCACTGTGATGGCAGAATACTGATGGTTCTTTTTTTTTTTTTCATTTTTGATCTTCTTGTACAGGTAAGGCAGAAATAAATCCCATATTGTGAATATAAATCCTACATTGTGTACTGACTGTGAAAGGTTTCGGCTTCCGGAGTTGCTGGGTCCTGATCGTGCAGCCCACGCAGACAATGAGCTGAGTCCCTTTGTTGTGTTCAAAGTCCAAACTCTTGCTGAGATTGGTAAAACCCCGTTTTCGTGGGCTGGATATGAGCTGGGCTGGGTGGCTGGCTGGCTTTCATCATGAGCTTCTATATCTAACACTGAATCTTGGCTACTGTACCTATCCAACCATCACCAGATTTTTCAGAGGAATGCTGCAGTCCATGAGCACTTACCACACAGAATTATTCAAAACAAAAAAACAAACCCAACCAACCAAAAAAACCCAAAACCAAAATCCAACCCTGGCTAACCATTTTTGTGAACTGCTTTGAAAAAATACCAGCTTTAACAGTGTAGACTTAATTGCCATAACAACTGTGATATAAATGTCCAGACTCTTATGTTTGTGTTTGATTCCAGCTTAGCATATTTTTATTGATCATTTTTTTAATTTGTTTTGTAGAAGCCACTCTTGGCCCAGAAACAAGGGAGTTTACAACTTCTGCTCCGAATGCCAGCAAGGCGACAGCATTTTCAACTGCAGTGATAAACAGTACATTGTCTCCACCAACTATACAGACGATACTTCCTATGAGTTCCTCTGACAATAGCACCTCTGTTTTTGCAGATGTTTCGTGGACCCAGTTTAACATAATTATTTTGACAGTTATCATCATCGTTGTGGTCCTACTAATGGGCTTCGTGGGTGCTGTCTACATGTACCGTGAGTATCAGAACAGAAAACTCAACGCCCCGTTTTGGACCATTGAGCTCAAAGAGGACAACATCAGCTTTAGCAGCTACCACGACAGCATACCCAACGCCGACGTCTCGGGGCTCTTGGAAGACGACGGCAACGAAGTTGCACCAAATGGGCAGCTGACGCTGACGACGCCCATGCATAATTATAAAGCTTAGAAGAAGCAGCAGCAATCCAGCTATTCTGAAGTTGGTGTAGAAGAAGTTACAGGGCTTGTTGGAGGGGTATCGGGATCCGCGCCGAGGCTCCACGCCGAGGAATTTGCTCTGCAGATACTCTTAGGCTGGGTATGCTGTACCTTGCAGGTGAACAGGAAAAAACAAAGTGTAGTACATCCAAATTTCAGGTAATATGGTGGAATGTATTCAGTGTCCTGTTCTCCGTAAAGATCCATAGAATTCACTGTTGTTAGAGACTTGACTATGCTGATCTTAAAATATATTTTCATGAAGAGGTGGTGGGGTGGGAAAGCAGGGCCCCATGGTTGATCAGAAGCTACTTGATTTCCAGCCTTTAGTTTGAAAAGTAGCTCATGAATTAACAGTGGATTTTCAGGAAACAGACCTTTGCAAAGGCGTCGTATTAGTTCCTGATATAAATTTCTTCAAAAAGGAGGACGAAAAAAGGAAATAATTGTTCACTGTATTAGCAAGAGGCAAGTAGAGGAGTGAGTTGCACGCTTAAGAAGTCACCATTAGCAGTTTCCAGTAAGCGGGGAAACAGGAATAAAAATAATGAAA
Source organism: Pampusana beccarii (assembly GCA_013399365.1). Taxonomy (NCBI): domain Eukaryota; kingdom Metazoa; phylum Chordata; class Aves; order Columbiformes; family Columbidae; genus Pampusana; species Pampusana beccarii. Next base: position 82,611 of record VWYH01008697.1, read on the forward strand.
ATATTGGAGTTAGGGAGGAGACTAAGCTTTTCCCTTTCTGAGTTATTTATACAGGGTGATGATGCTATTAAAACATAGCAATCCATTTTTTCTTCTAGAAGGAGTTAATGAACTTGTATAGTTCCTGTGCAAGGGAAGATGACAAGACATCTCAGGGTTGCCGTGTAAAAATAAACGCTAGGCTTAATACCCTACCCTGATAGAAATGGTGTGTTCTGTATATAAAATGTAATATATCTTATTGGAATTGTATTTGTAATTATTTGTAAAAAAGACAACCAACCAAAAAAGTCCCAATGATGACTCCCCAACCTCCCCTACTCCCCAAGTCATATTTTGTCATCTAGATTTTAATTGTACAGCGGTTAGTGGAGTTGTTTAAAAAGAAAAAAAAAAATGAGGATTGTTTAAAATACTGTAAATTAGACGGCAATATTGTTGGAGCTGGGACTCTGGCAAACACCGACTGCTTGAAGCTTTTCTTCTAGTGTCACTGAATAACTTTCTTTTTTAGAGAAAATGTGAGTGCTCCCTACTTGCATCTGTCAAATTTCTCCGTTCCTTTAAATACAGAGTGAATACCAGTGTTGCCATGACTAGCGCCTAGTAGGTGTCCAAAAATCGGATGTACCATTCTGTTACTTGCTTTTAAATCTTTATACAAAATGCAAATACACTGTCATGGATGCGTTGAGAGCCTGAACTCCATGGCTGAGCTTTTCCCAAGCAGCTGCTCATCCCATGGTGGATCTCGTTGCCATCGCTCCCATGTGGACACGGTGACGAGGGGACTTGCCTCCTGGCAAAAATCCCCTGGATATGGGTGGAAACGGCTTTTAGCTGAAGAGTTTCCAGGAGGCGATCTGCGCTTCTAGATTTAAAAGCTGAAAGTGCACAGATGCTTTCAGGAAATTTATGTAGCACAAGGCGGTGATGGGGAATCAGCTGTCAAAAAAACCCACAGGGGACTTCAGGTTTTACAGATTCCCCTGATTTTTGTGGGAGACTGGTGGTGGTGGGAGGACAACAGCCCAGGGAGGTGACACCATGGAGCTCATCGCTTGGTATCTGCACCGTGCCCTCCCTGCGCTCGGGAACCGCCAGGTCCGACCCATGAAAATCAATAATTATATTTAAGCAAGGTGTGAAACAAATATTTCCCCGAACTCCTGACCAACCTCAGAACTCAAGCGGCATTGCAGTGCGTGTTGGTGCTTTGCAGGCGATTGCTGCTGGGGATAAATGAAGTACCTGCTGAAGGGCAGCGGGAGCCGACTGATGCATCCTCAGAGTCAGGCAAAAGTCAATATTTCTCAAGACGAGAAACAGTAGGAAGGATGTGGTGATTATTTATTTGCTTTCTGGTGCTGCATGGAGGCTTTTCTTATTGGAGACTTTTTTTTGGGGGTGGGGGGAGGGAATAGGTGCTTTAAATACATGCACAAAGATGCCATTTCTGCCTCAAAAACTTGCTGCCTGATTTAAAGATGAGGCGTGGCAGGTAAGAAGGAAAACAGTCGAGGATGACCAAGGGAAATGGTGAGGGCAGAATGTGATGATGTGTGTAGGCCTGAGCTGATGGGAAAGCTGTTGCCTGCTGTAGGCCTGGGTGAGGTCCTGTATTTAGGTGATAAATTTGGCTGGTGTCATTCAGAGCAATGTTAGTTATGAAACGGGGGAGGACTGGAGGAGAAAATCTGGATATTGGTAATCCTTGAGTTACTCATCAAACTTTTAAAGAGCAGAGTGGTGACAAAATAGAAGATTTCCTAAAAATTATAATTATTTAGCAGCGCTGATTTAGTGATACACTTGCACTTGGTCACTTCAAGGGGTGGGGAAAGGTAATTTAGGAAGTGTCAGGTTCTGGGGCTAATGCCAGCAGGCAAAGTGAAGGACATGTTGTTCACTTTAATGTTTCCAAAATATTTTAGTAGTTCTTTTCATCTTTGCCATAAAACACCTCTTCCTCAAATTCTGATAGGACTCCAGGCTACTGTGTAACAGGAATAGGCTTGGATTTTTCCCTCAGTGAGGAAATAATGCCTGTCTGCAAAACCAGAGGGTAAGTTCAGGTGCTGAGCCCTCCGAGTCCCTGCCCACCACACCACGGGATGTATTTGCATGTGGGCTGCTTCTGACCTCCAAACTACTGCAGACGCTTTGCGTCTGAGCAGAGGAGGAGGTCAGGATGTCTTACGGTCAGTCTGCAGGGGAGGGTGGTCCAGCCATGGCTTGTGGGTTGCACATCTGGATTAAGTGATCTAGATGGCCCTTGCAGATGTGGTGAGAAGCTTGGTTGGGCAGGGAGGAGCTGGCTGTCCAGGTTTGGCCAGCAGAGGAAAGCACAGGATGTTCTTTAGCGGCGAGTGGAGCACAGCAAGGATGTGGCAGCGGGACAACTCTTGGCAGATGGCAGAATGAGTCGGCAGGAAGACACCAACCACCTCCGGCCAACCGGGCCTTTGGTGCACAGGAACAGCATTTATAAAAGGAGATCGATGCCTCAGCAAGGAAAGAATAAACAGCTTCTTGTCTGACTTGGGTGGTGGGGGATTAGATCTTCCTTGCTGTCTCCATCAGTCATGCAGCTGTCCCCTGGGCACCACCGGAGGTGAGGAAGAAGCTGAGCTGGTTGTATCTCCAGCCAGCTCAGGCTGGTGTTGTACTTGGATGGGGTGCGGAGCTGAAACACTCGTGCCAGGGTACTAAAGGCCACCGGGACCGCTGACCTGCCATGTGGCATAACTTGTCATGAAGCTTCCCAGACGTTGAGGTTTCCCCTGTGCCACACTGGGGTTTGGGCACGTAAACCAGACGTGGACTTGCTTGGCTGCACTGGGACCCAGCTCAGGAAGCCATCAAGACAAGGGGAAGGCACTGAGGTGACTTCTAGGGCTGGTGTAGCGATGCAGATACCAGTGGCACTGCTGAAGGGCCACCACGCATCGCCTTCTAACTGGGTTTGTGTCACTGTCTGGCTGCGGTGGCGTGGCTGTCGTGGAGAAGGGCAGCTGGTGGCATGGTACGGTGGCTGTAGAGCATGGAGAAGGTACGACAAGGCAGGGGAGGCTGGATGGAGGTGGGAAACCAGCTCTCAAGGCAAGTTCCTCAGGGTCATGAGGGCCCTGTGGATCCAGCTGGTCTGGGTGGGCTGAGTTCAGTTCCACAGGCCAGTAACTGAAGGCAAGAGGATATAACGGAGTGGGAAAAGGGCAAAAAGCAATGATGTGTCAAAGGCACGGGGCAGCCTGGGTGGCCCACAGCTTAGGAGAGCAGTTGGTAAGCATGGAGCGTGACAGATGTGCGAAACTGCGTTTGGGTTGATGTGGACAGATGATCTCGAATCTGATGCACTACTGTTGCTAGAAATAACTGTGTGGAGTGCGTGGAACGGTAATTCCCTTGGACCGGGCTGAGCAAACTGAGCACGCTGGAAGGCGCGTATGAAAGAGGAGGGGATGTATTGAGCATCCTGCAGGCATCCCGGGCCAGGTAACCACTGCTGTACAGCATCTGAAATGTTACACGCAATGTAAATGTAGCAGAAAGTTTGCACAGTCTCCTTTAAAGGATAGAAGATCACATCCTAAAAATACATTTCTCTTTAAAGTGAAGTTTTAAAATGAGCTCCCACAGGACCCTGCGCTTCGTGTGTCAGAGGAATGGATTAAAATAAGAAAAATGTGGGCCTTAAAAGTTGTACTTGCTCCCAACTGAAACCCATCAGTCTTACTACACATCCTAATAAGGCGTCTCCTAAGCATATGCTATGCTTACAAATGCATTTCTAAAGAAAAAAAAAAGTGTATGATTTGAATATATGTCAGAATTTATACAGAAAAATGTTATTTAAAATGAATAAAAGTAAATGTATATAATTTGTATCTATGCCACTTGGATTTTTGCATTTGTTTTTTGTTCATTGAAGTTCAGCAGGAGTCTTTCCACTGATAGCAACCAGAGCTGGCTTGAAACCTAAAGGATTGAATCTGATCTCGTCTCGGTAATGACATTTGTTCCAAGAGAATTATTCCTTCATTACACCCCTGTATGTGAGATGAGAACTATGGCACAAAATATTTTTACCATCAGATATTCATTCATTCATTTAGCATCAGTTGACATTCTGTGTCAGATAATCCATCTGAAAAATGAGCCCTGTGATCTCTTGTGTCTGCTTATTAACTATTCCAGCTTTCAGCTACTTCCATTAATGTGTTTGGTAGCCAGACAGTCAATTTATATTTCTCCATTATTGTTTGTAATATTCACATAGACATATTTTGTCAGAGATGTATGCAGTCATTCACAACGAAATGTACAGAGCAAAACTAGAAATTGGAAGAGGATATTTTATCAGATTTTTCTTCATGACCACAATGGATCTTTCAGAGGAAATTTATGTTAACACATACTCTGAAATCCACATCTGTGGTTTTGAATAGTTCTGGTAGTGTCTGCAAAAGGACCTATGGAAAACTTGCATTTCTTTTTCTCTTGTCAGTGTTAGGAAATTGATTTTTTTAGGCACAGAAGCAAATACAAATGCTGAAGGCTAGTTTTTCCTGCTGAATGTTACACCTAACTCATTGGTCCTTATTAAGCAAGGAACTTGGAGAGGTCAGGCAGCATCAATTAAGGGAGCACTTAAAACTAAGTGTTAATTCAGATGTTTAACTGAGCCACAGCTAGGGCAAGGGCCACACTGGTGCAATTCCAGGGAGTTTATTGAGACGTGATTTGTGTTAGTAGAACAGTTTGTGTTTGACACAGCTTTAGAGGAATTCTGGTCTGAACCCATAACAGGAGGACACAAGTGAATGCTGAACCGGGTCCCCAGAGCAGGGACTTGAGAAGAGGATGGCAAGGAGGACCCACGTTCGGCTGGTGGTGACATCTGTCCTTGTGCCACCATTGGCTGCAGCCACAGCAGCTGGATTTCATCTGGCTCCTTGGGAGCACGTGGGCAACTCACACATACATTGCACTCACCGTGAGTGTTTCTTTCCCAGACTCCCTTTACTACTCTGTTTCCGAGGTGGTAAAGATCTCAGGCTGCCTTGTAAAGTGGGAAAATGCCGTTCCAATGCGGCTTCCTGGTACCAGGATTTAGCGTAATCTCCTCAAATGTGCCACTAATTAAGATAAGGTTAAACAACATTAAGCAGATTATCAGAAGGCAAGTTGTTAACTGCTTCTAAACAAAATATCTCCCAGCCCTTTCTGCCCCTCGCAGCTTCTTGGTGCTGCTGCAGATTTTAAAACACTGGGCAATGCAGTAACTGAGGGAAATTTTCCATCATGTCTCTGTATATATACATGTGTATACCTATATGTCCTTGTCCATCAGATGACCACTTCATGAAGTGATAAACTTAGCAAGGGTTAGCTGATTTCCTTCAAAAGATCGTATGTTGGGGCATGCACTGTGGCTCTGCAGACACACAGGTGCTGTGCTTGTGGCTGATGGATCAAAAATGTAATGCACTACTGCCACCTCAAACATGAGCAAACTGGTGTCCTCCTTTTGGTAAGTGGACTCATTAAGTATGCTTAATTTTATGAAGATCTGTTCTGTAAACATGTGAAGCCACAGTTCAGGCTGATCAAATCCTGGTGCCATATGGCAGACCCGATTTTGCAAACTGCAGCTTGGCAGAAGGTGAGGCCGCTGCAAAAGGGGACCCAGTCACGTAAGGTGACAAATGTCTCTCAAAGGTCAGGCGGGAATTGAAGGGACTGAACATCTCGTAGGGTCATCAGACCCCAAGTGCAAGGCATCGGGCACGTCCAAGCGGGCAGGAGATGAGATTAAGAGCTTGGTTGTGCTAAGTCGTGCCTGGCATTTTGGGGCGCTAACAGCTGCTTCATCACGCGCCTGTACGCATTAAATGGAAAGGCAGAAGCAGGGGTGGGAAGCCCACGGTGACCACACACATGCAGTGGCTGCAACGGCTGCTACCACCAGTTCAGGGTGTTTTACAGGCTTTCAACTTCCATCTGTTTCGAACGGAGAGTAGAGCTGGAGCAGGTACCTGGAGAAAACGGAGCTAATGGGGCAGAATGGCCCTTTGGAATAATAAACCCACAAAATTAGACGGCCCATGGTCAGCCCTTATCCGCGTCCTATTTCCTGGCCAGGTGAGAACCCCCTTGAGACAGCCCAGATGATAACAAGTGAAACCTGACACGTTCAGTACCGAAAAAGAAACCAAATCTAAGGCTTAAGCGCACGGTTACTCCTGCGGGCGGGTGTTGCTGGATCAGTTTCCTCATGTTACCAGCCATGCTGAGTAAGTCCCAGCACGGTGCCCTGGCTGAGGCTGTAAATGCTGCAGGAAAGCGTTTCAATCGTACACATGGGTTCCCAATAATGAATTAAAAAAGCAGGTGAGGAGCATGAGAAGCAAAGCAGGGTTTGGAGCTCCCAGCACGGTCACCCCAGCCAGACACTCCTCTAGGAGGGGACACCACGGCAGGATTTAATTTGGTTTAGCGTTTCCAGCTGCCAGTGTTCCAAAATGTTCAACATTGAGTTTTCTCTCCAAAAAAGGGGGTGAGCTGCAACGCTTCCATCTTTATGAAAAACAAACAAACAAACAAAACAAAAAACCACGAATGTTTAAAAACCAGCCTGCTTCAGTGCAGGATGGGTTATGACAGCACCTGGCTTCATGGATTTTCATCCCTGCCGGTTACAAAGAATAGTGACTAGAATTTGAAACCAAAGTGTAATTATTTCTCTCTCCAAGTCGGTTTGGCGCCGGGGGAGGATGTGGAAACGATCAGCCTGGGATCCCGGGGCAGCCCAGTAAAAGCCTCTTCCAAACGCGCGTTTCTCGAGCGGGGCCCGGAGGCCCCCGGGGAGAGGCGGGTCCGGTCCCCCCGCTCGGCCGGGCCACAGGCTTGAACACCGTGCCCGGGTTGCCCTCACTCAAGATGGCGCCCGACAGCTTTCTGCCCCTTTGCCCAGCTGGCAGTCCCCGTCATACACCGCTTCGCTCTGCCCTCAGCCAACATGGCGCTTGCCCGCCCAACTTTAGCCACCGCCCGCACCAAATATGGCGGCTTTCCTTCAGTTTCTATTGTGCCCGCCTTGTACGCTCTCCTGAGGTGGCTTCAGCGGCTTCGCCTCCATCGACGCAAAGATGGCGGAAGCGATTGCCGCCGTTTGAATTCCAGCGAAGCCGCCAAAGCCGCGCACAAAGGAGCCGGAGCTCAGGCCGCCGGCGGGACCCGCGGGCCGGCGCCGCCATGGACTCGCTGCCAGGGGAAGACCCGACGCTGCCGGTCGCGTTTGAGAGCAGGTAGGCGGCCGGGAGCGTTGGGCGGAGGCTGGTCCCACCGCGGGCGCCGGGCCCACCGCCCCCCTCCCAGATGTGCTGGGCTGGGCCTGCCGGCCTCGAGCGGGTGTCGGGGGGCCGACACCTCCCCGCGCTTTCGGCTCCTCAGCGCTGTCCTCCTCCCTCCTCAGCATCTCCCAGCTGCCAGACGTCTCCCGCGGGGACCCCCCGCCCCCGGCCGGCGGCGAAGGTAAGGCCGGATCGGCGGGATGGAGCCCCCGGGGCGGGCGGGAGGCGGCGGGATCGGGCCCCTCAGCCGCCTCTGCCCGGGGCTCGGTGCTTCGGGGGGGGGTCTCGAAACATGAGCAGAGGAAAAAAGGGCAGGAAAATGTTTTAAAGTGACGCAGCTTTTTGTTAAGTTCAGTCATTACAGAACGCCGGTTACTGCTGCAGTTACTGCTGTCCCTCGGTGGCCTGTGGTCATTATGAGTCTTGCATAAGGTGATCAGCGGTTTTGTGGAGCCTGTACTTGAAACACTTAGAATATCAAGCAAGGCAATGTTGCTGTTTCGTGTTGTGCTCAGCTTTAGGGAAGTTGCGTGCTGCACATCACTAGGTTGTGCAGTTGCAGCTCAGCTCTTCAGTTACTTCTGCCTGCAGACCTGACCTGGACTCTGTATCTTCAGTTTTATCTATTTCTGCATTAAGAAACCTTCCTGTCTAGTTCCTGTTGAACAGCAGCTGTAATTCAGTGCGTTTTTCTATATGACAACCATGTAACTATCTTCCTTTCCAGGTGTGGGAGACTTGGTTGAAACACTTATTTTAAAGTAAAACAGCTGAACAGTATTATTTTGAAACTTATCTATGGGTTTAACTGTTCCCTGTTCTGTGAATTCAAGGTGTATGTTTTTGATTTCTTTTTATACATGCATGTAACAAGCAAGGTAACTTGGCTGACTTCATTGTATAGCTGAAGTAGGTAAGCAAAACTGACTCGTATTAGGTGGTTCCAAAGACCTGTTTGCTCATGAAAATAAACAAATATAGGAAGCATACCAAATGCTGCAAAGTAATGTTACTGTGTTCTGCGTGTGCTCTAGGAAAGCTGTCTTGTGAAATTAATTAGAATGTCAAGATTTAAAAACCACTGTCTGGCATTCTTTGGGTTATTTTCCAGACTCCTCTACATAGTTGCATAACAGTTTTGGAAGCATGTTAAATAAAATATTTTCCTTTAGTTAGATGAGAGTCAGTCTGAGTCCTCAGCTACCTCTTTATATTTAAGTGCTACATGTTTTATACTGTCTCATTATTCTGATTAAAAGTTTGCTCTCACCAATCAGAATGGAAATAAGTTATGCAGCCCTGTTAAATGTGGCTGTTACAGAATATACGTGCAAACAGAAGCTTAAGTACATGTACATTCATTTTAGGAACAGAAATTAGTGTAGACCTTTGTTTCCAAATTGAAGCCTAGTTTAGAGGTTCTGCTGCCTGAACTTGTTCTGTCTTTTTAAATGTCTAGTGTTACCAGATGTGGCAGAGGATACAGTCTCGCCAAGTAGAGCTCGGACCATGAAGGACTATGAAAATGTAAGCAGACTTTTAATATAAGACTCGGTGGGAGATTTATGGCCAAGGTATTTCAAACATGCTGGCTGAAGTGTTGACTCTCTGGGTCAGGTTCTTACTTTGTGTCCATCAGCACAGATCTGGAGGTGTGACCAGCTGCCTATCTGTGCTTTGAACCTCTGTTTCTTAAGTATTGCTTTCAAAAACAGGAAAAAAATTGTTGTTGAGACTAACCAACTGCTGCTCTTGAGTTGCGAAACAAAAATTGGCAGCCTCAGCTCAAACATTCACGCAATCACCAGAAACATAAGAACTTGGTTTGCAAATTTGCAATTGATTAATTTCAGGGAAGCACAATGTTTATTTTCATTGAGACTAGTACAGGATTTGACTTTTTAATTCATTGACTGCTGCTTAATACCTTTTACTTTTATAATTATGTCTGAGTACGCTTGCAATACTTTTGTTGTAAAGGTCTAGTATCGTGACAATTCCGTAGATAAAACTGTTCTTGGCACTTACTAGAGTATAAAAGAAAACATCAGATTTAAAAAAAAATATATCAATTGTATTGGTTATTTAAATTGAAGAAGCCAATTGCTCATAATTACTGAATGATGATTTGGTTGGGGTATGGCTGTGTTGCAGGACAACTTCCCTGTAAAAAGTTTGAAGTCATTTAACTCAAGTTCTTGTGATTCTGTGAAGAAACTGTAGAGAGGAAAGCAATAAAAAAATCTCAGAGATATTTGTTACAGATAAAGGCTGTGGCTTGTGATCTTCAGGATGTGTTCAAGTGTCTGCAGTTTCCAGTGCTTCTGTAGCTGCTTTTGCCTTTTGTAGCGTTGTTATGTTTGAAATGAGTGTTGCTTCTAAACTCTTTCAGTTTCTTGTGGCCTTATGTCCCTCTGAGGAGAAAGTTATACCTCTTGTTCGGAATTTAAAGCTTGTTTTGGAAAGCGCTGGTGAAGGATGTTTGTTATAGTCCGTATCTATTTCACTTTCTCTTTTGTGTATTGGCTGGGGTAAAAAGAGACAGCCTTGCCATTAGTATGTGCTTAAAATCTTTGATATGTGCCAGAGACCTGTCTAGAATATACATTCTGCAAGTGGTTTATCTGCTGTGTTTGTTTGCACAGGGGAAAGAGTTGTAGAAGGGAGGAAGAATCTATTGTTTGTGTGTGATACAGAGGAGAAAGTCTCTCCCCACACATCTCTGGCTTCCTGGCACATACAGACCCCTTGTGTTAAACTGAGCTGTGAAAGCTCTCAGAGGCTTTTATGGATGCAAACAGTATAATGAAGCTAAAATATCCATTCAACTGAAGAAAGAAGAGTCCTTTAAACACAGATATTTCTATAACTTCTGCTTTTGACTCTTAAAGATTGCTGGTAGCTGGAAGGTTACACTTGACAAAGAGAATATTTGCTTTTTTCTGTCCTTTTACTGTTTACTAAACATCCAGTAGGAGAGAAAGCAGGATGGTTGTAGTGACCCTTAAAGATACACCTAGAAAAGGTCCTTGTATTTTTAGACCTGGAGAAGATGCTGAGCCAGATAACATTAGAATTGTAGGTTTTTTTCTGGTATTTATGGTGTGTCCCAATTTCTTGCAATATGGGGGGAACCACCTTGTAATAGAATATGTGATTACATCGGCAAAATGACAGGCATCTTTAGTTGAGGACCTCGTTATGTTTTATCATGAATAGAAGGGGGATGATCGATATCAAGTTAGGGAGCTAAGTAATAATATTTGTGGGTTCTTTCTTGTCTACCCAAACCCACTTAGAGTTTTGCTGTCTCGTAAAATGGCCTCTGCTGGCAAAACCTGTGTTGTGCAGTGAAACCACAGCCTCTGCTGACAGATGCATAAAAGTGGCTCTGTGCAGACTTGGAAAAGAGCTACTGAGCCAGGCAAGTGGTATTTGCTGCCCTGCTGTCTGGGGTGTGGAGTGGAGCGTTGTCCTGGTTTCTCAAAAAGTGTCGGCTGCTCCTCTTCTTTCATTCCTTTTTTAAATACAGAAATCCAAATGCATAAAGGAATTACAATGAAGTCTTTAAATGCGTAAGTTGAGAGTATTGCCGTTAAAATCCCTTTGTAGTGTGAACTTGTTCACATTTTACACGTTGTCTTTTATTAAGCTATAACTTTTAAATTGCAGTCTGCCTCAATTAACTTTCCTCTGAGAAACTGAATGTCAGAGACGACATTTGTTTCACTTCTTGGTTTATGATTGCTTAGTCTGTTTTGTTTGCCTTTTGAAAATAGTACCCTTAAGGTCTGCCGCTGAAATACATGTGAGCAGAATTAAGGAATACTGGGTTCTTTTGAAATGGTTTTTTCCTTTTGACTCCAAAATGGAATGAATGTGTGAATACTAACTAGAATTTCAACTGATACAGTTTGAGTGTCTTTGGCACTTGGACTTTCCCTGAACGAACAGGAAATGATCTACTGGCGGCTTAAAAAGAGCCACAAACCAGACGCTGGAAGATCTGCTCTCGCTAGTTGAACATGGTGGTGAACTTGCTAGCATGACATGCAGGATCTGGCCCAAATCCGCGTTGTTTTCACACTTAGATCTGTTTGAATGTTCCAAAATGTCATTCCAGTTACTCACAATACACTGTGATACTCATGAGGTGTTGTGTTTTAAGCAATTACAACTCATGTGGTTCAAGTTTATATCCACTGCTGTTTGTGACCCTCCAATTAGAATTGTAGGGAAACAAAGGTAAAGTTAAATATACATATTGCTACTTCTTCTAAAGATGGGCTTCTTCAGGATGTGTGAATGGGCCACAAAGTGTGTGGAGTCAAGTGTATTTTCAGTTGCTTGGATGATATTTACTTATGTGAATAATGCTGAGGCATCTTGCTGAGCAAAGATTATTAAACTGAAGAATTGTTTGCAGATGCAGGTTCTGACTGCAGTTACAAAAAATAATCTTAGGTTTCACAAGCCAAATATTTTAAGAATTGTATTGCTAATAATTTTTACAAGTGGTACTATACTGTTCTGGAAAAGCCTTCATAAATATTTTGTTAGTAGCTCTAACAAAGGTTTCCTTTTGCTGAAAGCATCTGGCAGGAGACACAAGTCTTATTTGAATGAATGTTTTATGCTCAGTTCTTAAAATAAATTTAGAGGGAGTCTTCTTTCTTTAATGAAACCATCGACTATGTTACTACTTCTACTAGGAAAGTTAAAAATCATAAGCAGGTTTTTTCCCAAAGAATTGTACTATGAAATATGGGATGGGATAAAGGTTTTATTGGTGTTCGATTGGGCTCACATGTCTTGTGTTCTTGTGGCTTTTCTTCCCACGAACAAGGCTGCCATCCGAAGCTTTTGGCAAGAACATATTTCTGTTTCAATGTGACAGCTTACATTTTGCTCCAGTGCTGTTTCATAGACGATAGAACTGCTTAATATTTTTAGATTTAAAAAAAACCCTCTTGGATTCTTTTTGTGTAAAGTCAGACACTGTTTTATTACTTAAAGAAGAAATATTCTAAGGAGCACCGCCTGCACAACAGCGTGTATTATAGATTTTTAAACAATACTATTCTGCAATTGTTACTTGCCTAAGTGTATTAGAGTTTTGCAAGGCTAAAAATAAACACAAGCTAAGTGGTAACATCATACACAAACACACAAAAGTGCAACACCGAGACTGAACTAATCTCTTACGTAAATCCACCGGACTAAGTCAATTGGACTTGATTTTATAGTATTTCTCCAACCACTAAATCTCTGCTGTGTGTATGTCCATATGTTTATATGTCTTTAAAATAAAACCAAACCCCAAGGCCCAAAACATTCGGAAAGGGTAAGATAGAGTGGGGTTTCTTCAGTGAGGAGTAAAGATGGGGAAAAAAATGTTATGGCTGGTATGGGATGGTGGGACAAAAATATGTTTTGTGATATGCGTGGAAACTGGAGAAGGTAGAAACCTGTTGAAGGACTTGGAGTATTTGCAGCTCCCCGGGTGAGACTGTCTTGGAGGGATGCTTCATTTTGACTTGGGTATCATGTGCTGTTATTAACACCTTCACCATTTGAAAAAAAAAATATATATATATATGTGTGGGTGTGTATCACCCGCATTTAACCATGTTAAATCTTGAATTCTAACCTTGCACTGTGCAGAGCAAACCCAAATGATAGTTGTTTTCACTCTTTGATTTACTTGGTTTGAAACACATGACATAATTTGCTCGTTTTCTTGCTTATTTCACAGCAAATCACTGATCTGAAAAAAGAGAACTTCAACCTGAAGCTTCGTATATACTTTCTGGAGGAGCGAATGCAGCAGAAATTTGATGGTCCCACTGAAGAAATATACAAAATTGTATGCATTTAGAATAATTTAATAGAGTTATATATATATTTTTAAGAATTTGTTTTGTGAGGACGTTACCTGTTTTACTCAACCTTTGAGTCTTTTTTTGTTGTTGGAAATTTTGATATGATGAGTTTATTTAATTCTGGCCTAATCCTTCTCAGTAATAGCTAAAATAAAATTACCTTTATAAGGTGTGGAAAAGTTAGTTTCAAATGTGTGTGGGCCCGTAGTTATGGGACAGACTAAGATATATTATATTTCCTGTAAGTGGTTATGAACCTTTGATAGTTGTTCTGCTGAACAGACACTTGCATCAGGTCTCTTTTCTGTAATAGGATGGAAACTGAACTCTCTTGATGCTTGTAGCAGTTGTTAAGTACATAAATGGATGTTTAGCTTGGTCATGGTTTCAAGTGAATGTTGCTGGTTGGTGTCTGTCCTGGTTTTCTACCCTGGTGTCTGGCTTGTAGGTGCTAATGGATTGAAATGGTATCTGTCTGCTTGCAGGCCAGGAAGTTCTTTGTACAGTGTGTGCTTATGTCATGAATAGCTTTATCAGGCTATAACAAAATAATTTTAAGGTTATTCAAAAACTTGATAGTTGATACAATCAGGTTTTTAAAAGAAAATGAAGATATCTCGTAACTCAAAGAACCACCATGCACAGAAGTCCTAGAAACTCCCTGTTACAGTAGTTATGTCTCTGAGTGTGTAGGGGATTTGTGTTGCTTGAATGGTCCTGAATGCTTTTTGAGATTTCTGAAAGTCTTGAACCTTGCAAAACATGTCCTTTAAAAGCTAACATGTCTCTATGCTATTCTTAGCCCAATTATACTTTATATTTGCTGGTCCAAGCAAAAAGCAATCTGCACATTGTCAGTAACTTTTGAGTAAGGTGACCTCTGAATTCTCTCTAGACAGTTTTATTCTTTTGTCCTAGAACATTGAGCTGAAAGTCGAGATAGAAAGTCTGAAGCAGGATCTGCAGGAGAGAGAGAAACTGCTCATCAAAGCCTCGTAAGTACCAGTGTATTTCTCAATGTTACTTAGGATTTCCAAGATCTTGCTTCTATTTTTTTTCCCTCCTGATGTTTTAGGAATATGAGGATCCCACAGTAGTATTTTAAGGGCACTTACCTAGAAATCGCTTAATTCGTTACAGAAGTTACATGTGTGAATTCTTAAACGTACAATGGTGTTAATGTAATTATACTGGATGGTGCGACTTTGATATTATCCTTTGTTCTGCTGTATTTTAGGTAAATAAATGACGCCCTGATTGGGAATGGCTTAGCATTCTTCCTGTAGAAGTTAAGCTAAGAGCTTAATTGTCTCGACAGGTGAAGAGGTGGACTTCTTAGTTTTTTACAGCACTGGCTTGAGAAGACATGGCACAAAACACTTCCCAGGCTTGTGTGTGAAACTGCCGGACTATAATTGCAATATACTGTGTAGATATTTTTATTTAACCTTAAAGTGCCAAGCAGGTACAGATGAAGTGGAGACACTTGTGCATAATCTGTCAGCCGCTTGCACTTTAAATGTTTTCCGCTCTGATACGCAATGGGATCTCTATCTATTATTATGGTCTTTCAGTAAGGCAGTGGAAAGCTTGGCCCAGGGTGGTGAAGCCGAAATACAGCGTGTGAAAGAAGAGGCACAAAAGAAGATACAAGAAATGGAAAAAATCCTCACTGACAGAATAAACTTCCTGGAAGAGGTGAGTGGCCGAAACTGAAGGAGTAGTTAGAAACCAGTACTGTCCTTGTACGATTGTCTGAGACTTGATACTGTGATCTACCTGTATTTTCAAAATTGTTTCAGCTTTCCTGGAAAAATAGCCAATGCAAAACCAGGACCAAAAAAATGAAAGGGAAGATGGTTTTAGCTGCTCTTGAAATGTCAAATACGAGGAGAGCAGTTCTTCAGGAAATTCGTACCTATTGGTGGTATTTTAGGTACACTCGGCACAAACCTTTTGGTTCCTGAATTCCAGTGTGAGGAGGCTCCACTTTTAGAACTGCAATCTGTGTTTAGATGAGGAGAGGCTGGATTTTAAACCCATGTACTGATAAGGTCTCAGCTTCACAAATAGCTGAAACCACCCCATAAGTGCTCCTGTCATTTCTCATCCTTAGAGGCAACATCACTGTTGCAATACAGAAAGCCACAGAATCTCGGATTTGTATCTCCACTCTGTGTTCATTATGGGATGAGAGAGGCCACCAGTTGAACCAGTGGGTGCTTCCCTGTGTGTGCCTGTGGGCCTTAAACTCCTGTTAGCTTCATCTTTATCTGCCACACGTTATTGGCTTCTGCTCTCACTACATCACCTCTTTGCATAACATTCCACTGTTCCACAGGGTTGTTCTTAACAATGTCTTTTTAAATTCCTTGCTGTCTGTGGTTGAGACAGTTTATTCCAGTATTTACTGTTGATATATTTATGGGAGAATTGCTTCATATTTTCCTTATTTTGTAGTGTAAAGGCAAATTTTGTAGTGTAAAGGCCATTTCCTCAGAAGCAAAGACAAGTTCAGTTTCCTGTAAAGAACAAATTTAATATTGAATGGTCCGTGCTGGAAATGTTTGCGTCAAGCTCTAGAAATACATAAGCTTGTGACTGTTTTGTTTCGTTGACTGTGTAGACTTACCTAGAGGTGTGGGATTTTGTAGCTGTATTTGTGAGGGGAATAGATGCCTAGTGCTCTTTCTGTAAGTAAATAGAAATAGCACAAGTGTCTATATTCCAGTATTTGCTTTCCTATCCCTAAAGAATGAATTGGTCCTGGAAGATGTTGGTAGCAGTCTCCTGATGGTATTTTCTATCAGGATGATTTAGCAGTATTCATAAAGGAAGAAGAGGGGGGGGAAATCTCATTGACCTTTATTCAGTTTAGTGGAATTGGGGTTTCTCAAAGCATTCTTTGTGCTGTTGGATAGGGAGAGAAGTTCCTAAATTACTGGGATTGCGTGTTTTGATTACAGAATCTTAAAACTGCCCAAGAAGATGTGGAAAAAGTTATTGCAATGACAGAGAAGGAGAAAGCTCTGAGAATAGCTGCTGAGCAGAAACTTTCTTCAATTATGAATGCCCCTGCAAAGGATGTGGATACGATTACAGGAGCTGAGAAGGACAGGTCAGAACTGCTGGTGATGTTTCTAACTACTGAAATTGTTTATTGCTAAAGTGTGATGAGTTGACATGGGTTTCAGTAGTTTGATCTTACCCTCAGATACATGCGTGTTACTGGCCATCTAATCTATTCGGCTATTAAATGAGTACAGCAACCATTTACATACTGCACGATAGCAAATTCATCTTTAGAAGCTGTCTGAAAGTGTCAGAAAATAAGTCTGCATGTGACGTGACCATGTCCTGCTTTAAAGCATCTTTGTAACTTCGCTGACTTACCCCCTGCTTGCTGCTTTCTTGAACCACTGCTGGATAGAACTTGGCTCTTCCATTTGTGTTCACCTACTGATTTCATGGTGCTTATGTTCTCTTCAGTCCCAGTGAGGTTGGTAAATCTAATGGGATGGGAAACGTGGTGTGTTTGAGCTTCGTGGGTTTGATTGTGCTTTGCAAAGCACTGGCTTTGCTTTGTTTGGCAGGTACTTGGAAAGGTATGCAAGTCGTTTGGTAACTTTAGATGGGGAAAGTGTATAAACTCAAATCTCAATAGGTTGGAGGTTGTGTGGGGTTTTATTTGGTTGGTTGGTTTTTTTAATAACTTATGTAGGGTAAAGTACATGCTTGGCAAACCTCCCAGTAAAGGTTAGTTAGTTAGGGGATGTGAGCCCAGGGTGGAGATCGAAAGATTGTTATGATTCCTTACACTTTGGAGTATCTTTGCCTGTCTGTTTGTGACTGAACCCGGCAGGTAACTGCCCTGTGAGTAGCTGCATAATTGGTGTATCCTGGTACAGAAAGTTGTGCTGGCCTGAGGCTTTCATTTCATCGGTTTTGTCTTACAGTAGGACCAAAGCAAGGTTTGCACTGTTTTCTGGACAGTTTTAGTAAAAGTATAGAGGTTTAAAACTGCGAATCTGAAATCTACAGTAGCATAAAATTATGAAATTTTTCTAATAAGTTTTGATACTACACCTTATGTGTCACGATAGTAATTATAACCTGGCTTTCACATTACCTCCCCCCTTTCCCTTCCCTGTTTTCTTTATCTATCCATTAGTCATCTGCATGAACACAGTTGCTCTCCTGAGTGACTTGAGCTGGGAAGGACTTAAGGAACCAGTCCCTTTGAGAGGTACTTTGGTTGCCAGCTCTCTAGATTGTGTGAAAACAGTGCTTGAAGTGTGGAAACAAATTGTCAGGATTGGATCACTGAAGTGAAGGCTGAGTGGAGTATGATGAAAAATGTATTTTTTATTTTTTTTCCCTCTCTTCTGCCCCTTCCACCCCCTGTTGTTATCCAAAATTAGCAGGAACTGCTGTAAGTACATACTGGTAGAGCAGTGTAAGGATTCACAGGACCAGAAAAACATAGTGCTAATGGAAGAAGAGAATACTTGACTTCTTGAAGTGAATCAAATATTAATGTGCAATGCTTTAAACTTGTCTGGGAGTAGCACATCTGGAATTCATATTGTGTTAAAAAGATATTTTCACCATCTCGGCTACAAAATACTGAGAGAATCACAGCTGGCATCTTATGCCAGGAAGTTTTCACACGTAACCCTTACGTCTGTCAGAAAACTTGAGCATCGTTGTTTTTCTCAGTTGGAATACTGGAAGTGTCAACACGTGTATTGACTAAAGAAGGTAGTGCTGACCTAACTTTTTTTTTTGTGCTTATGTGAAACAAGAACCAGCTTAGGTATGCATATAAATGAAACTGGGTGCTTGAGAGACACTTAGAGATGGCACGTAAGGAGCGGTGGTGTATGTGCTAAGAAGTGGAATAGCTTCATACGCTTTTTGTGTGTGTTAAAAAGGACGATGTAACTGAAATATTGAAGCTTAAGTGTTGACATTTGAAATGGTACTGGAGGAAAATAAAAATGAGCACTTTGCGGATAGCTCAACCCTGGTTGTTGCTCTCTTTGAAGTTACGGTGCCTTTTCTGGGTTCTCTGGAGGGAGAAGGGGCTGTGAAAGTCTCCCCTCAGTTTTACAGGTATTGTCTGGTGTCTTTACGTAGGAAAGTGGTCTGCAAGATTTACTGCAATGACTGGAGAACTTGTGGTAGATGATGCAGGATTTAATATTAAGGTCTTATAATTTTAGACTTATAGAGCAACTGAATCTGTCATTGAAAAGTAAAGAAGCTCTAATTCAACACCTGGAAGAGGAAAAGTCTCAGAGTGGAGATGTGAACTTATCAGCAGAAAAAATCAGAGAACTTACCATCGCTTTGAGGCGTGAAAAAGATAGTGAGATAGAGGTGAGGAAACTGGCTGAACAGTTACATGTTCTAAATCTTATGCGGTCTAGGATCTTAAAGGATTTATGCTTGACAGTGTGTGAGTGACTTAAGCCAATTTTAAAAACTACTGCTCTCCACAGTTATTCCCTTCTCCATTCCCTGAACATTCATGGGTTATATTGTGGTTTGGCAGTCAATATTCATCCTTACTCTCCATGCTTACCATTCATTCTGTGAGAGGTCATGTTTCCCGTTGACTTTATGCCTGTATTTTATTATAGATACTGTGCAATTGCTTTTTAGAAGTACATATATGTATATAAAAAATGCAAGATGTTAATAGATCCCTCAATAGATGACATGACTTCTATAGAAGTCAAGAATGTGAGTCGAGAGTTTATTTTCGGAAGTATCTCTGCTATTGTGAAAACGCTGTGGTAAGGGAGTTAGGCATAAAAAATATCATGAACTAAAGTGAAAGTCTGACCTTTAGCATACAAAAGGTGTTAAGAGTCAGTATTTTATTCACTTGACTCTTAAAGCAGGAAGACAGATCTCTTGAAAGCTGAAAGGTAGAAACAGGGTTTTAAGACTTGTTGTCTCTTTTTCTTTTTCCCCCCACTGATTACTCAAGCCATAAATTAAAGCTGCCACAATTAAAAGTAGTCATGGAGGCAGTTGTGCTTCTGAGAAATTTTCTGCCCTTTTGCATTGAAACTTAATATTGAGCAGAACCTAAATACCTTTTTAGTCTATAGCAAGAATAGGCAAGTGAACCTTCTATGGCCGGACTGATTAGTGGAAATAAGTGTTCAGTTCTGGGGCTTCTTGCAATTAAATCAGTATGTGTCAGGACAAACTACCCTGGTTTCACAAAAATATTTGTGTGTCAAGGTGAAAATGAGGACAGTGTCATCGTTAATCATTTCATAGGAGGTGGACAGACTGTGTCATCATTTGGGGTTGCAGTATTGGAGAAAAAATTCTGATGAATACCTTTGCACAACTCTGTTTTTCCATATGATTACTTTAAAAAAAAAAAGTAGTTCTGTAACTTCCCCGAGGAAAAGTGCTAATTAAAATCTCTCTTGAGAAAAGCGTCTTGCTGACATAGATAAATGTCTCTTAAAAATGCATTTTTATTAACTCTGCAAGTACAGTTGCCCTGTCTTGTGGAAGAACATGTTGTGTGTTGTGGGTTTTTTTTAATTTGTCTTCTTAATTTAGACAGGCTCATACTGTGCCCAGGTAGATTTGTAGACTACTAGGAAGGAAGGTTTAGTGTAGTACAATTTTGAGGTGAATACTAAGTTTTTTGTGTTATTTTTTTTTCTCCCCAAAGTTTTAAAGCTCATTTTGCTTTATTTTAATGCTTCATGAGTTACGTTTATGTTTAGGATGAAATTACTTGTATGTAACAGCTGTTTTGTTCTTATAGGCTATTCGAATGGAGCTTACAAATGAGAGAAATTCCTTTGAAAAAAAGATTCAGGTAAGTTCTAATCTTGTTTTTGTTTCCTTGCCCACTTCCAGTGCATGTTGGTGTCTCCTGTTGTGCATTCGTAGATACAGAGAGGCCTTGACACGAAAAGAAGCAAAGCAAGTCCTCTGGTAAATGATCCTTTCTGGTTTTCAAGCAATATTCAGTAAAGCTGACAGACATGCTCGTCAAATATTGAAGCTGATGCTCATGGCCAGCCCATGAGATTGCGCTTCTTATTACTATATTCCAGGCACATCTTTAAAATGATGACTTGCGTTTTGGGGCTGTATTTTACGTTATTAATCCGAGTGATATGATACAAGAACTCTGAGCGAATGTGCTTATTAATGTGTAGTTACAGTATCTCTTAGTGGGAAATTAATGCGACTTTCACGTCATCTCACGTAGTCACTTCAAGAAGAGCTGCAAGAGAGAGAAAACGAGCTTGCTGTGGAAAAGAAGAATGGTTTGAAAAGGGATAAAACCATTCAAGGGCTAACTGTGGCATTAAAAGCAAAGGAAAAAGAGGTACGATGATGATGATCTTGCTGGTGTGTTGAACTCTCGCTGGGAGGGGAGTGTGTTGTGTATGTGGCAGGGGTTGGCTGATCATTGGGGGCTTCGAGTGGGTCCTTAATCACAGCTGCCATATCCATAAGCAATTCTGTTTATCTGGAGTTTTGGGTCTTGGACTGGAGGAGAGACAAAAAAGCTACTTAACTGATACTTTCTCCCTTAAGAGCTTTGAAGAAAAATGTTCTCAGTTGCACATTGATTTTTATCAGCTCTGAGCACCACTTAAAAGGTATGAGAAGTATTTTATGTTGTTAGGTAAGTGGAGCTGTCATAAAGACAACGAAAACAGGAGAAGTTGACATCAGCTGAAATTCAGATTTTGTGGAAGAGTGGGAAATATTTAACTTGAGTGATAGGCAGTCTAGTGAGTATGGTATAAGAACAAGAATTTATTTATAGAAGATTTGTTATGATGTATTTGGTGTTTTCAAAGTATTTGTTTTGTGTAGTTGGATGAATGGATAATGAGATGGGATAGCTATTGCTGAATCACCATCCCTTGGAAATAACTGTTTCTACATTGTATTCATTTTACTTTACTTAAAGAATGAAGAGCTTGGTTCTGAAATAGAAGATCTAAATGCTTCACTGGCAAAGGCAAGAGAGGCAACTCACAAAGCACACGTCCAAAAATTCAAGGTAAGAAGCAAGCAATTAGTGTGGCTTCCCCCATCCTTGCTTCTCCCTCCTCCACAGTGCTTTGTATCTTTGCAAGCAGAGGAATGGAAAATAGTTTAAAATGTTTAGTTTTTCTTACTTTGAAAAAAAACTTCCCAAAGCAAATTATTTAAATGATACAGTGTTAAAATGTCAGATTAATTATCTTGTTTCTTGAGCTTTTTCTTCTGTAACAACTGAGAATTATTAAGGGAGAAATGTGTAAAAGCAAAATTAATTAAAAATAAAGACATAAATAGTTGTGGAGCTGAGATGATTTGAGCGTTCTTTGACCTAAGAATGTTTTGGATTTTCTTCCCAAAGTATGGTAATGGCACACTCTTCATATTAGCGGAGTTGAATTGATTGAGACACTTGTTTGGATTTATTTATGTAATAAATAGGAAACCACTGTTTATAAAATAGCAGAATGTTGTTTGTGGAAATGTGATTTAGTAATGGTTTCATGTGTGCGGAGGAGAAAGGACTTTATGATGGTAATTTATGCATTTTAAAGGTCTTAAAATGTAAAATAGGAGCAAGTACAAATTTGATATTAAGGCAGACAATGTAATGTCTCTCGTAATGTTTTCAAACTCATCTACAACTAAGTCTGATAAGACTGATACTGATTAGAGGCAGCGATGAGTCTTCCGTGATGATGGTTGGTTGTCCTCTTGGTCTCTTAGCACAGCAGGAATGGCAGAGGTTGAAACGCTTGCCTCTGAAGTACAAACCCCCGCAGCTTTTGTGACTGACTGTGCTGGCTTTGATTTCAGAGTCTAATGCAGCAATACCGTTGAGTTCTCACAGAGCACCTCCATTTCTTCAATAGCCGCTTGTTTCACTTAAGGCCAAATTTTAAACGTGCTCTATTGAGAAAAGTATATCCTATTTCTTAATCAGGTCACTTTGGCCTGTGTGCGAATCTGTAGCGTATATTTGCTTTTTCATACCTGGGAAGTCCTACTTAGAAACGTTACTCTGATTTTTTAACCCTTTCATTTTTATGAGAGCCTGATTATTTTTTGCGGAGTTCTAGATTTAAAAAGTGTGCAACTCATTCCTCCTGTCCACAGAACCCGCGTTGCATGGTGGGTGACAGAGCAAGCCCTTCTCCTCATTACTCTGCTCCTTAGCTCCAGGCTTGGGTTGAAGGCAGTTCTCTGTGAGTAGATCACGCTGGGCAGCCCCACTACTCTTGTCATCTCCATCGCGAACTTGGAGGCTGGTTGTGACACTATGTGATGGGGAAGAACGCAAATCAGACTTGCTATTTCATATAAAAAAATACACTTATGACTGGGTAACTGCTTGCCCTAGTCTGGATTCAAATTGATCCCAAAGTAGAAAGTTTTATGGAATAAGAGCTTTGGGAACCAATAATAATTATATGATCTTATTTGCACTATGAGCTCCTTTGCAGGTCAACCTTTATCTAATTCTTAATTATCTAAGACACTGTCATCCTGCGCTGGATGTCACTGAAACCTGTGTTACGTTAGCTCAGAACATTTTCAGTGTAACTTTTTCCCTCTTGTGTAACTGTCATCTCACTGTGTTTTTGCACCACAATTGTGAAGTACTGGAAAGATGCACAGGGGAGCGGGTTTGGACACAACAGGAGGAAAGACTTCCCGTCTCTACAGAATACCTTCTAGAACTTAAATGCTTCTCTATATTTCAGGGTGCTGAGGATTATCAGGCTCTCTTGATGGAAAAAGAGACCCTCTTAGCAGAGCTGCGTTCAGAAAACCTTACAAAGGATGCTGAGAATCGTAAACTACAAAGGAGGATTAAAAGGACCGATCAAGAGCTAAGTGATTTGAATTTAGAAAGAGAGAAAATGGAGAAGGAGCTGGATGAAGCACAACTACAGAAGAGCAGAAGTGACAAAACCATTAATGTTATTATCATTTTTTTCCTTTATTTCATAAAACTTAAAAATAATTTAGCACTTCTAGCATGGTCTTTTCTAACAATTAGTTTTTTAATTTGAGTGATTTTTGGAAAGGTAAATGCACTTGCCTAAAGCCGGTGTTCAAAAGAATGTGGCCAAGAAGATTAAGGAAAATTCTGGCACATAATCTGCATAGAAATATATATTAAAATAAATAAAATTTTGATAGTCTTGGTCAGGTTCCAGGAAAAAAAAACAAAACCATTTTCCTTTATAAGTGGTAAATGGTCACTATTGGTTTCAGTTTTTCTGAGAGGAGAATCTGAACATGAACAACAATGTTCATTTTATATTTCTGCTGTTATTTGTCTTATTACGTGTCTATACTTTATCTTAAATTACACTACTTAAATTAAACTTTATTCTGCATTCCAGTGCAGAACAGGAATAAGTAGCCAGTTGTTGCCGCCTTAAGCCAAACTCCGGCTGGCTTTTTGCTCTCATAGGAGGGTCACTGTAAAGGTTGTATACTTAATAATTTTTGCTTGTAAAATTCACAAGATACAGGATTAGTTGATCACAATTTAATGTAAAAAATGATGTGCTGTATCTCTTTTGCTTCATATTCTGTTTAGGGTTTTTACCTTGCTGTAGGTGTTTGAATAAGCACCTTTGCGTCCAGTACATGCTGCTTATGCAACAAAGTGAATGAGCAGGTTTCTTCTTTTCTTCCTTTGGAAAAAGGACGCACCTTCTGCAGAGTGTTTGACATAAAACACACAATTCTCACCGTCTATGTTTTGCCATGTGAATTTTTTATGAAGTCTTTTCACCTGGAGTCCTGCCTGCATGCAGGCATTTCATGTTAGGGATTAGTCTCCTGCTATATTAAATTACATAAAAGATTAAATGAGCTTCTATTTATTCAGTGAATGTTTTGCTTCAATTATTAAATAAGGACTTCAATAAAGCAAGTATAGGTGGAAATTGCTGTCCCTGCAATATCACTTAAAACCAGTAGAGGGATCTCTTTACCTACAAACAAATAAATTCTTCAGGTCTCCTGCCCCCAATTTAAGTTGCATTTTTGCTTGATTGTCAACTGCAGTTAGGCTGCCGTCACAAAGTCTCTATCTTTGGTGTGCTTTGAAATTTCTTCAGGGTGTTGAGGTTAAGGAGAGAAAGAACAGATCGCTCCTGTCAGTAAAACAGCCACGAAGAACATATTTTATTGATTTAAAGTGTTTATATTTAACTATCTTCTCCATTCAGAACTTTTTTTCATCTTTCAGGAGAGGTGGAATATAACTCTATAGGCAAGATGGGAGAAATAGGACTGAGTAGGGAGTTGCCAGGGGATTTGATTTTACTTGTGTTACAGAAGCCTGTTTGACTCCATTATGTCCAACTTTTTCATGTAAATGACTGGCTCCTTGGGGAAAAGCATTCTTGTCAGAAGATGAGCAGTCTTAGAAAAATTATATCCCTAACCTATTTCCTGCTCCTTGCAGAACAGCTGCTTCAATTTCAGAGTTGCTCGTACATTTGGATATAGCAACATTACCTGTGAAATGTTGCCCATTAAGTAGCAGATATGTGAGAGCAAAAAAATATGCCGTGATATTTTGCTCTTTGACAAATACAAAACCACTTCAGTGATCCAATGCAAACCTTTCATGAGACAGCCTTAAAAATTCTGTTATATTTATGCTCAGAGATATCTATTTATCGGCGTTTCTATTTTATTAGTATAAAGCCAGCAAGAATGTGCCTAAACTGTAGAAAATGCCCTTAACATCTGTCATGAACTGTTGTCTTAGCTCTGCAGTCACAGGGAAATTTTCACTGACTTCTCATATACTGTAATTGAGATAATACAAATTTTTGCATATAGCTATTAAAAAAACCAAACCCAAACCTTAAAGATCCAGAAAACATCCTTCTGAGCTGTTGTAAACCCAGCTCGTCGAGATGCTCTGGGCTTTACTGTCCTGGAATGGAAGAAGGTTAATTAAACTAAATTAATTAAGACTGCTACATGTGAGCTGATCATCCAAATGGCAGACTGTGCTCGGTATTAGGCGTCTCCTGGAGCAGTGGCCATAGATGCCCTTGAACAATTTATTTGCTCTTTATTAGGTCAAGTTTAAAAGCAAAACCTAGTTCTGTACTTCCCAGAAGCTGCTGTTAAGCTGTAGTGCAGCATCAATTTAAGCTCTTTGAAACAAGAAATTTTGGGCATATATCCCTAAGTACGATCGCTGAGGAATAAACATCAGTTCATCCTTAATGAAGCTGGAGTCCACCATGTTTCTGTGTCTACAACGGAGATTCAGTGCTGGTTGATGGAAGAGTTTGTTCAAATTTGCATGATTAAACACTTTCAGGACCCATTCTCTCTCCAGGCCTAAATGTAGACAATTAGAGTGTGTTTACTAGGTATTCATATTTGATCAGGGGAAATGCAGAATAACTCATTAGGCAGAATTTATTATTTAGTCTTCCTACCTGTAGTTTAGCCGGAGAGGGCAGGTTTTGGAGCTTTGCGGCTTAATTATTCACCAACCTGTTTTCCACCTGACAAGAAGGGGGAGGCGTCCACTCTGGTCTTCTGTATTATAGTGTTTCACATTCATTTTTCTTAGTTCAACTATCATTAATCATAGGGAAGTCTCTTGGGAAAAAGGTTGGCAGAGGGAATTGCAAAGTTTATGCTCCGCGAGCCGTAGGTACTATATTATCCTTGCAACTCGGTGTATAGAAACCAATAGATTTTCTCCCAGACAATTTGAGTGGTCAATGAGTTCAAGCAAGCTGCTATAGTGATGGATAGTTTTGTGTGTTACAGAATTCAGGCTCATGCAAAGAAGATAATTTTCAGCCTCAACTCTAGCCTGTTTTGGGCAGGATTTAGGGAACTCTGGGGGCAGAAATAGTAGAGGCAAAGTATCTGCAAATTGCAAATCTCTCTCAGGTTTTTTTACTTTTTCCACAGTTGTATGCCTTGTCAGTCCTCCTCTTTCCATAAACGTAGCCAGAATATTTTTGCTGCTTTAAAGGCAGAAGCGTGGTTTCTGTACCTGGCAAGTGTTGTATGCCAAGATGACTTGAGATCAGGTAACGGGGTGCAGTAGTGTTATTGCAGCAGCACCTTTTCTGTCTCTGCGTGTCTGTCACCTTCTGAAAGCTGTTTATGGTTTTCATAGAGAGAAGTTGCAGAACGTTGGTCACTTGAAGTTATAGGACGGGTCAAAAGGGTTCCTTTGAAGTTTAATTACCTAACAGGTAATGCATTCACTTAAAGCCTCTCAGTGATGCAATAATATAAAAACAATGCAAAAATAGAAAGCCGAGGAATAGATTTTGCAATGCAATGAAAATCATAATGCTGCAGTCGATCCTTTGCTTTGAATACACCTGTTTTATGTGAATATGCTGAACGTGACCCACTTGAAGCGCTCCATAGCTTGAGGCCAAAAGACTTTGTGGTTACCAGACCTTACACTGCTTCCAAAAGAGCAGCTACGCTGTGGTTTGTTGTTAGGAGTTAGGAAGAAACAGAAACACCTTTGAGAATTTGTGGATATACACAAAACTTGCACCTGATTCTGTAATTCTTCAGTTTTCTCAGTCAAGCGAGTAGTTCTTTTGGTTCTGAAAAAAATTGACTTTGCTAGTTTGCAGAACTGGAGGTGTAAGCTTAATCGTTCTTTGAACAACATTTGAGTTTTCTTGGGAACTATTATGGATTTCTTAGCTGAATCCTGGTAATGAAGCTAAAATTAAGCAAGTAAACCAAAAGGCATTGTAAATGACTACTGGTATTTAATGTGCAAAATAAACAGGAGTAAAACAGTGAACTAGTAAAATTATGTTAATGATTTGATGTGAACCTGCATGAAGCAAGGTAATTAAGTCAACAAAAGGGCATAAAACAGTTTGTAAAGAGATTGCAATTAAAGTGTCACTAGTACTATTTCTTTGTACTTAGAACGAGAAACAACTATTGAATTTTAAATCCCAGTGGAGGTAAATATAAAGTTTATAGGTGACTACCATATGTGCAAGCTATTTAAAGGGCTTATGATACTTCACAAATGGGCCCTTTTTGGGGAATAAATGGAAAACATTTATTTTAAGATGTCGGCTGTGTACCTGGTTCTTTGGGTCTGAAGAGAAGTTTAGACAGTATAAAGCCTTCTGTAAGTTTTAATTGTTTAATTTTAGACAACACCTCATTTGTTACAAGTTTCTACCTCTCTTTTTTCCACAGAATCCATGCAGTAAATGCTCTAGATCTGGCATAGTCAAAGCTAATTAATTAAATGAGGCTGGTGTATATGCAAACTGTGCCTCCTTCGATTGACAGTGTTGAAACTTCCAACAAATCAGCAAAAAGTTTGAAGTGACACAAACTGTGGTGGTGGGAGAGAAGGTGGAAGGACAGAGAAGCCACATTGTGGATTTTTCTGCTGCCCTGCGCTCTTGCGTATTTTCCACGCTGTAACTGGGAACGGTGAATTGCTTGCTAATAATTTCATATATATTTCCATCCATTTAGAGATTTTCCCAGTTTGCAGCAAAATGTAAGGAATAGGAATTGCTTGGTGTTATTGCTTGGAAGCCAAGGCTTTATCAGGTGGTCAGAGTTTGAAGGCCCGTAGCTCTGTGTTCAGGTGGTGGATTTTCAAGTGAAGGGGAACAGGATCTGCAGGAATGCAGAGGAGAAAGATATTGTGGTGTGCATCAAGTCTGTGACCTGCAAAGTATAATCTCGCTTTTTATATTGCAATAGCCCGTGTTGATCCCAACAGATCCTTTCAAGTCCCTATTGAAAGGAATTGGTTTTGTGATTTAGAAGAAAACAAACAAGAAATGCATGTTTCTCTGCTGGGGAACTGAGATGTGGAGATGATGCAACTGATTTCGGAAATGTAGGAAGTAATTAACAGCCAGAATCGAGATCAAGTTCTGTTCACAACTTCAAATCACGGTCATTTGAAGTTTGTGCTCTTGTGAAAAGAAAATGTTTTAGCATTTCTGACCTTTCGTTTGATGCAAAATTAACTAGTAATACAATGTTAGTACAAGAATTTTCATGGTGCGATGAGAAAAAGAGCAAATGACAAACTGAATCACCCGTAACCTATTTTCTCCTATTTCCAGCAAGGGAGTAAATTGACTCAGAAGTGAATGTTCATTTTGACAGGAGCAACATCTACGTGCATGATATTCCAACAACCTTGGACTCCAGTCATTCTGTATGAAAGGCATTTAAACAATAACAGCCTAGATTTCTAGAAGACAATACCGACACTCATCTAAAACTTTTCTTTCTTTAGTTGTGTTCATTGATGTCAAGAGAAAGATACTGACTTAAATACATTCTCCAGACTATTCAGTGGTATGAGTAATTGAAAGCAATGGAAAGTTAAGCTAATAATGTAGATTGTTAGTCGTAAACTTTTTTTAAAGTTGATTTGCTAAATATTCAGTTTCTTTTTTCTTGCAGGACCTTAGAAATCAACTAGAGAAATTACATGGTGAAATGAGTGAGAAAGAAAAAGCAGTTGAACATCATTACAATATTCTTTTGAGTGAAAGCAATCAGAAGTTGCAGAGCCAAGAACTAGTTATCAAGCAGCTGACAGACAACGTCAATCAAAAGGATCTGCTGCTTCAGGTGGGTAGACTTAGGTTGAAATGAAAACTGGAAAGTTATCGTTTGATTTTGTATGAGGAAATATTACAAAATCGCATTCGTATTTGGAATTACTGTTGATTTTTATGATAATCCTTCACTTTTTATAACACTGTATTTGCAGAATAGACATATAATTATAGAGTGTGTGTCATTCAACAAGATTTCTTGTTAGGGTTTTGTGAAGCGTGTGGACAGAGGAGGAAGAAAGCTTTATTAATACGTAGAGTATTCACTGTTGTGGTAAGATACTTTAAAAGCTCTGAAGTGCCTGTGGTTTTCAGTGCATTGTGCCAAAACTGGAAGTTTAGGACTAGGTATAGATACTGAAATATTTTATCTGTCTTTTGGAGCTCATTCAAAATGACGTATAAGAGAAGAGAGCTGCCTGAATGTTAACAGACCCCTGCACAGTTTTGTTATAACTGAAGGTATAACCCTGAAAACTACTGATGGTATTAAACCAGCAGTGCAAAGAGTGGTAGTTGAGGTCGCTCTATACCCGGAGACCGAGGTGCATGCTTTGACTTATTTTTAAAGGATTCGGTAGCTGGGGAAAGCTTCTGTTTCCATTTTCTTTATTTGCTTCTATTTTCTTAAGTTGAGCCCTTCTTTTCTGAGATATGTAAAGAACATGTGCTGGATCATCCTTGAATATTTTCCTGAATTTTGTTTGTTTGTCTCTTTCACAATATAAAACTAGAGTAAATTCTGTAAAACTGTCTCATTGTTTTCTTTTGTTAGAAACTTGACGGAACAGTTAAAGAAAAGGATGCAGAATTGCAGGAGCTCCTGAATAAGTACAAGAACCTTCTAAGAGCCAATGAAGAACTTGAACTGAAAAATGAGGGCTTAGTAAAGGAAAAATGTGCTGCACAGTCTCAACAGTCAATCATCAAGATAGTCAGAGAGTTAGAGGTGAGTTTTTCGTAACTCCGATCATTTGCAGATAAAACCTTGACTTCAAATTGAAGAGAATTTTGACTTTGTCTTCAAAGGTGTGGACTCACACTCTTTGTAATTCACCCATGTAGCAAGGGGCTGTTTTTCCTTCAGATCAATATAATCACAAAATGTTCTGTATTATTGAAGTTAGAACAATAGCTTTATTAAAAATTTTGTCATATGATTTGTATGATTGTGGCGGTGCTGATCTGGTATCGTAAGAGTACATAGTATTGTACTCTGATGAGTTTATATGGTGTCACTAAACCCCTTATTCTCAGAAAGTGTGTAAAATATTTTATGTGCAACAAAGAGGTAAGAATTTTATGATCGTTAGGATAGAAACATCTGCATTTCTGAAGAAAAGAGCAGAGCAAAATTTGTGTACTTCTGATAGATAAAGGGGAAGATTGCGTGGAGCTAGTGACCACAGGAGATAAATGCAGTTTAAGGATAAATAATGGAGGTAGGAGTGAAGATATGTCTAGGGCAAGAAGAAAATTACTTTCAAGCAAAGAAAAAAGGAAATAGTATAGAAATATATATATATTTAAAGGGTGGATAATATATGCCTAGTATTGTATTTGGTACTATAAATTGCAAAGAATTGTTAGTACCTGAAATTGGAGGTCAAATTTCGAAGCCTTACGTAGAGTTAGTTCCAAATAAGCTGCTTTTGAAGATACATTCTTCAATGGTTGGTACGTTTTGGGCACTATTATTAAACAAGGTAGCTGCAAGCGCACTTTGAGTCATGGGTTATTTGACAAGCTCAGAGTAAAGGACTCGCAAAACTCTTTGCTAGGGTATATCAAAGTATATATGAATATACATGCAGGGAAAATGAAATCTGTAAAAGGCTGCGCAGAAATTCTGTCTCTATAAAACAAACTGCAATGCGTGCGCGTAACTTTTCTCATGAAGGGACCCAAAAGTGACGGAAAATCAGACAGAGGTAATGAAAATCAAACACTGCCTTTCCTCTGTACACCCCACTTCCAATACCGGTGTCTAACCAGGAGAGAACAGCGGCAGGCGAAGCCATGCATGGTAATGACCCAGCGCCACCTTCTAATCACCGTCTATTCTCTGTTGCTGGTTCACTTTCTGATTGTGAACAATACCTAATCACAACCCTTTGTCCTCTCGGCTCAACCTTGATGTGAGATATCTCCTGTAAGAACCCACTTTGGCATATTAATCATAAATTTTTGGACACAGATCATCCCGAGCTCTGCTCTCATTGGCTGCCGCAGACTCTTTGATGACTTTGCAGCGCTCCACCAACTCTCAACAAACGCACAGCTGGATCCTCCCCACCAGAGAGAACAGAAACCGAGCTCTTCCAGCCCCACTGGTCTTTAAAGTTGAAGAAACTGAATTGAGAGATGCAGAACTTTCTCGCTTTCATCGTATCTTTTTGCTTTATTTTAATGTAATGATAAATTTAAAAGCAACCAACATCCAAAGCTCCGCTGGGTGCCTTGGCCAGGCCAGGGAAGATAAGTGACAGTTTCTAATTAGACTTTGGATTCTTGAGCCACTGTCATGGGCTAGAGAGAGAGTGTGCGAGGGCACTGGTAATTAGGTTAGTCACGCTACTGCTGACTCTCGTATCTATGGAGTCTCGGAATGAAATATATTTTACAGCCAAGGAATTTAGAAGTGCGATGGACTCCATATAATTTGGAAACTTTAGTTGGTTTTGTGGTTAATGCTCTTCTCTCACAAACAAGACTCCTATACTTGCAAAACTCTTTTTGTTGGAGTGTTTGTTAGGTAAACACATTTCTAACACATATTTTTAGACCTTTGTGATTCATTTTATTACTGAGAAAAGCAGCAAAATTGAGGAAAGGGGCTCTTGTTCAGTCCTTGATCTGTGCTTCTGGGTTCTGTTGTGTTGCACACAGCTGATACTGCAGTAAGGGGCTGCAGTGATGTGAGTTTTAATTCTAAATTGATTTCACTAAGTGTAAAAAAAAAACTCTTGGATTTCCTGTAATGTAACCTTTCCGTGATGTCTGGTTTTTGGGAGAGGGAGCTTATACTCCACTTGAGGGTGGGATAGGAAACGTAGTTAGCTGCTACACTGCAAGGCACATCTGAAGCTTCTGCAGACACAAGGCACTTTCCAATTCCTGGATGATCAGCACGTTATTTGACTTTGGTTATAATTACTCCTGTATTTGGGGAGTTAAGACTGTGCAGTCAGGGAACTGGAGACTGTGTGCACACAGTTGTGATATCTAATTTGCTGCAGCTGGAGGGATTACAGTCAACACATGGAAGTTACTGATGTAGCCAGAGCATCGCAGTTGATGGGTGTTGTGAGAAGTAGAATTGGTGCCATTGCTGCAGTGTGCAGGTTGTCACTGAATCATCATGAAATTGATGTTGTGAACACATAAGCAGGATGGTAGTTCAGTTTCTGATTTGATGAGTTGAGCTTATAGCTGAAAACAGCAATCTTTTTTGTCGATATCCAAGTCTTCACGCACTTTAAACTTGATGTTTTTACCTGTGACACTGAGCATGGCCCCGGTGATGGGAATGGATGTGATTGGTGTGTCTCACCATGTCTACATTAGGAGAAATTTCATCTTGAAGGAGGTAGCCTGGTGATGTGATATTTGGAGATCTGCCTATAGTCCACTGGTCTTGCCTCACGTATCACCCGTGAGTTCCTCAGAGCCATCAGCTTTGTGACGTTTTCTGTGGTTGAGACGACATCTTCTAAAAGTCACCACCAAGATCTTTTGCTGCAGTGATTTTCATTTTTGGATATGACTCAGTGCCCTGTAACAATTTTAATCTTATTAGTGATTGTTTCAGTTATGGTAGACCATAAAGTTTTACTGCAATGTTAGAAGAAATTATCAAATTCTGGTCCTGGTGGATGGATGGATCGGTGATGAGGTGCAGGTTATGGCCTTCTCTCAATTTTTCATCCTCTGACCTTCAGAGAGTTTAAAATGATCCCAACGGTTGTTGGAAGCAAGAGAGTGAGGCAACTGGATATTCTTGTGACTTTGCCAATAAGTTATTTATTGTGAAGGTATAAACCTTTTACTTTCATTGCTTACAATTTGAGAAACCTTTAATGAAAGTAAGTTATGTTTTCCACCACTGCTGCTTAGCAATAGTATTTCAGACTTAAATATAGACTTTAATGTATTAGATTGCCTCCTTTCATGGGAATATAAATCTTTCACTGCAATATGGTCCTGAATGTCTTGCAGCTATCTCCTCTAACACATTTTCCCTCACACCATGTGTCAAGAGGTTTAATGTTTCATTAACTCCCACAGCATTATGGTCTATTTAAGTTACAGAGCAGCCTTATGGTTTGTGTACCATTGGGGAGCTGATTGGAATAATTCACTCCTACGCTTTATTTAGAAATGACAATAATAATGTACCAAAAAAAAAAAAAAAAATTTTGCTCTGTCTTCTTATCCTTATTATTCTTGAAAGTTTCGGACAAATCAAGAACATTTCTTCATGATTTTGTGAACCTCTACCTAGCTGAATTTAGAATTTAATAATTTGTGTATAGTCTGTGACATTTGGAATTAAGAAACACCTTGTGACTCCTGTCAGGCAGGAAAAAAAAAAAGGAGGGAGGATTTCATGAGCTAACTGAGATTTTGGTGCAAATGTAGAACTAAATTAACATGGGAATTCTAAAAGAAGCATAGGAAAGCGGAGCCCAGTTCTGTGTGTAATGCTGCTTTGCTAGCACAGCAGCCACAGACCTCGAGCAATTGGTGACAACCATCATCTAATTTGTGTACCGTAAACTCTTCAGAGTGACATTACTTTGCCAGTGCTTTGGAGAGAGCTTTTAATTAGGATACAGTTCTGTAGTAGCTTCGGTAATAAATGCAACATCAGACATATGGAAGAGTTCACTAAAACTTTTAACAGACTGTTAACCGACTAAATTAAGTCAAAAGATTTATTTTTTCCTGTTGCTTTCTACGTCATTGATCAGTGTCACTGTGATCAAACTTTTTCCAAGTTCAATTGCAATCTGTGTATTTTATGTTTAGCGACTGTTCTTGAAAGGCTGAGATTCCAATGCATTGATGAGACTCCTGAATTCAGGCTGTAAGATGGACTTTTCACAGGGGTTTTTTGTGAGATTTTTGTATTGGTGGACTCTGAATCACCCACCTCTGTCTGTTTGCCTTTGTGTTTCTCAGTACTCGGTGAGCAGAAGCTATTGCTGTGTGCCTAGCTAGATAATAAACTGGAAGCTCAGTATTTTGCACTTTGTATATAGAGTAATATTTAATAATTTAATAGGTCCCACTAGTATCTGGAAACATGTCAGAATCCAGCTGCTGTTAGGAAGGATGGTGGCTGAGCGTGATGCACATGGAGAAAGGCAAGGTCACTTCTTCTAAAGAATCTGTAGCCTTGGGTGGTAGAAGCTCCACTTTCTGCTGTAAGTTCTGACATGCAGATTACCTTAACGAGACGATTCTGATAAAAACTTGATTACACTTGCAAAATATTATTCAACATATTTGCTAGCATACTGTGAAGTATGAGTGTAAATAATTAAAAGTAAACAACAGTTGTCCTTGATTTTGTGCTGTTTACTTTGCAGAATACTGAATTTTTCAAATTAACAGAGTCTTTGCATCGTTAGTGTGAATTAACGAGATGCTACTGTAGCTGAATTTTTGTTGCAATTCCTTCCTTAGGAATTGCAATCGGAGTAATAACATCTGCTTAAAACTCCTGGGTGTAGATTTCTTCCTTGTTAATGATCTGTTCACTAATGATTTAGTACCTCTTGAGAGTTTAGTTTCCAATCTTGAGATTGTAATATGGGAAAATAGAATTACCTGTCATTCTTGCTCTCCAGAGTTATCCTGTTGTACTACAGCCGTGCACATTCCCCCTTAGCTGTGGCACATTTTTTGTTCTTCCTTTCAGTTTTCAGTTGAAGAAGAAAACTGAAAGAAGCAACAAGACCAACTGCTCCTCTCAAACAGAGGCAGAATATGCATCTGACATTAAGACAAGTAAATTCACTATAGATATCCCAGTTATTTTCTCTTCTGAGATGGCTGATATCTTATGTATTTTTATGTATTAAGTGCAAGCAAATACTCCTTTAAATAGCTGCGTTTTTTGCCTCCCGCTGAAAAAGTGGCTGTGTGGTTATTTTGAAGTGAAAAAAGTCTGGGGAACTTATTGGATCCTTACTGAGAATGCAGCATAAGAGCCTGGATTTATTCTAATAATAGTAATATACCTTCTGTGAGCAAGACTGCAGGTAAACAATTTTCTTTGTAAAGCAGCAGCTTGTAGTGACCCAGCTGAGTGTGCAGAAAACCAACTCAATGAGTGTGTATCTGACATGTTCGTCCTTTATTTGTCTGCTTCATATAGTCCTTTTTGTTCAGAAATGGAACAGAATTTGCAGAAAGCAAATTTTCTCCAGGACACAGAGAAGCTGTTAGGACAATGACCTCAAATGTGTGCTTGGAGCTTGGGCTTGTCTAATGTCCCTGCCCTCCTTTTCCCTCCTCTGAAATCTTTACCTGCCAGGTTGTCACTTGGTTGTTGAGTTATAAACCTGGCAGGTGCTTGGTATTGGAACAAAAGCTTTTCAGACACTGATAAAAATGATAAACCACTATTTAGATATACGACTCACGGTAGGTAAATAGTGAAAAAGCATTCGCCTTCTTCAATAATAGCTATTTTTGAGTATCATGAATAGTTTCCAGATCCATATTAGGCTTTGGAAGTGGGCAGTCCTGTTCAGCAAATTTGTATTTCTTTCACGCTTTCTTCAGAACACAGGTACCCACATAGTTGTAGACATGCAAACTTAAAAATTACACTGTAAGCTTACTATGTTCTTGTTCTAATTTAGGAGAATAAAGAAGCTGAATATGAAAAGCTAATCCTTGCTTTAAGAAAGGAACAGAATATTTATTCTACGCTAGTGAAGACCTTCAGAGAATCAGATAGGTAAGTACGTTTTCTGTTTTGGTGGATAATCTAAACACAAAGGGCAAAAGTCAGAAGTTGTGGAAAAAGGTGCAGCTTAACTGGAGTGCTGATTATTTTGTAACAAGCAGTTGTTGATAAGGCATAAACTACCCGTGGTAGTCTCCTTAAAAGAGAAATATTTTTGTAAGTGAGGTTATATTATCTAAATTACTTAAATGTTTCATCTCCGATGAGCTACATTTCCATTTAGGTACCCAAGTAAGCAGCTGGGTTTTCAGGAGTTAAGTGTCCAGTGTTGGGTATAGGGGAAAAATCAAATCACGGTGAATTTTTTGGAGATGGATGATTTGACATGGTTTACTCCTAACATACAGATAACGGTTATCTTAGAAGTGGCACTGTGAGAATTTTAATAAGAATATATGCCAGTAAGATTTTGGAGAAGGTTAAACGAAACAGAATAATTAAAGTTTCCATTGTATGCTTTCAACGCAAAGCATTCCAAAGCATGGCAAGAGCAAGTGGTTTTTAACGTTTTATAATCGAAGAACACAACGTTTTAGAAAGAAAGCTGTGTCCTACTTTGTATCCTATTATTACTCAGCAGTTGAGGAGGGGATGTTCTGATAAAATAAAGAAAATTCTCAGCCTCTAGGTAAAATAAGTTTGAATGTTTTATAAAAAAGTTACTTTTACTGCTATAATTACAGATATCTTAATTAGGTATTGGCAGCATTTGAGTCCTAGCTCCTGACCCTGTCTGCCTGAAAGCAACGGCTCGTACCTGCCAACTTTGTGGGAATGTGTGTTTGTATTTTACAGTTGGCTTATAGCCCACTATGGTTTGGAAACCATCGAGTAGGCCTAAAGTAGATGAGATCTGGTCTTTGAATTAAGCG
Organism: Pampusana beccarii; assembly: GCA_013399365.1. Taxonomy (NCBI): domain Eukaryota; kingdom Metazoa; phylum Chordata; class Aves; order Columbiformes; family Columbidae; genus Pampusana; species Pampusana beccarii. The sequence goes on from VWYH01008697.1 coordinate 119,352, forward strand.
CATTAATATTAATGCCATCATGTGCTTGGCCACAGCTCAGAAGCTCTTTTAGGTATTAGAATCTTTTTCATTAGAAATAGTGATAGAAGTCAGATTATGGGGATTATTTCTTATCTGTGGGAAACGAGCAATGGCTTTGGTGACTTTCCTGTCAAACAATCACCAAATGAAGGAAGAAGCCAGTTTGGTTTAACATTTGCTATGGCGGGTGTGAGCTGCCATTGGAACACGGTCTGTGGGTAGAGGCGATTGTCAATGCTCTGTCTAGGAATGGCAACAAATAACACCGCTCTGACACCAGTTTTTCTTAGAATATTTTTCAGAGGAGGAAAATTATAATTGTAGTTACCATCATTAGTATAACAGGAGCTTTACAATTAATTCTGTGGGATCAGAAGCAGGATCGTTAGTTCTGTTTTCATGATGTGGGATTACGGGATGCGCAGAGCGGTGTGTGTTCGTTCAGGGCTTTGCAGGGGTTGCACAATGATTCAACGGCAGAGCTGGGAGTTGGGGGCAGATCTTCTCATTTCTCCTCGTAGTTTTGTGGGCTCAGATGTGCTGTAAATCTCACCAAGGAAACCTCGTACCCCCAAAGTTCTGAGGAGCTGATAAACAAGCCCTGCAGATAAATTCAGCGTCCTCATTTGTGTAATTGCCATCAGCAGTGACACGGATTTTAGGCAAACATCTGTTTTCTTGCTGACATATCTTCTTTTAGGCGTTATTTATTTTAAGCAACCTGGATGGTTGTTTTTCAAAATAAGCTACCGGATGTCAGGACCACGACATTTCTTGTCTCTCCAAGCAGGGAATCAATGCTTTTTCTTTTAGAACCTTTAACTCATGAAAAGCAGAAAATGTGCTTACTTAGCTTCTAGTAATATGTTGGTTTGTTTTTATTTTTAGTGTTTTTCCGAGCATTTAAGAGCTCTTCCTTCAAAGATGCTCTTGAGTGAGGGAGAATTTGTTAAAGCAATAGTTTATTGTGCAGGAAACACCAGCGCGCTTGTCGGAAGACAGACTGCGAGCCTTTTCATACGTGCTGTCTTTTAATTAATGCATTTCTACAATATGCTGTTATTCTCACATGAGTATGATGTGCTGTATGTTCTGTATTACCTCCTGTAAGATGGATTTACATTTTTTTTTTAGAGATTCCTGAATTCTCTGGTGTTTAGTGCAGTGGATTGGAAATTCTGCAGCAGCTTCTTTTGTCTTAAAACAGTGAGGTTCTGAATGAAATAAATGTGAAAATAAATATTATGAGTTCAGTAATACCTTGTTATTTATTTGTTATTAAATTAAGTTTGTTTCATTTTAGTATAATTTCAGGTTTTAGTGTTCTTAAGTCTTTTTATGGGCTAATTGTTGATGGGTGTGGGCATAATCTATCAAGGGACAGCCAGAGGTGCTGACACCGTGAGCTCTGGGGACATTGACTGATGCTAAAGTAGGAGCTTGGGGGCCACCTTAGAAGAAACCTGCTTAAAGAATTAATTCACGTTGACGAATTATCATTTCTAAGTTTTGGTATTTACACCCCATTGAGATAATTGAGCCAATTTAGACCTTAAAAGGTTGTTTTTACAGACTGTAGGATAAACGAAGAAATAAAACAGTTGTGTCTGGGTCATATTTTCAATGAAACACCATCTAAAAAAATGTTTTCTTAAGTGGAACATTAGATTATAGAGTGTAGTTCTGTAGCAAGGGAACAAAGGTTCCATGGTCACTGTATAATGGAATCACAGAGCCATCAGTATTATAAAAATGATATTTTTCTGGCATACTTTTGAGAAGTTAATAATTTTGGTTTTCTTTAAAAAGAATTACACAGAAGTTGGCTGGTAGAATATATCTGTCACGTTTAAACTGACTTACAAGCAGCACAGCTCAAAACAGCAAGAAAAGGACGTATATGTAAAGGTTTAGTCTCATCTTTCTCTGTAGGGATTTATTTATTCTTATACATCAAAATGATGTGACTGTGATGAAAAGCAGCAGTGGCTGATGTGAAATGTGCTCTTTGTGGAAGCCTGGATGCGGAAAAGATGTGGAGATGCACAACAAAATGTTTCAAATTGAATCCTGAAGATTCTTTTTCTCCTTTTCTTTAGTCTAAACAGCTTGCAAACGGAACTAAACAACATTTTCGTGTTACGGAAACAACTAGAAGAGGACGTCTTAGCTAATCGGAATCTGCAGAAGGTCTTAGAAGATCAGATTAAGGACGTTAAAAACCGCCAAGGTGTGTATATACATGTGCAGCCCATCCCTTTTCTTGATCTTCTTGCACAAAAGAAAACTGGTTTTATTATAGTCCATTTGTTGGGATGAGGATAAACGTTTGAGAGTAGAAAAAGGTGTGAAAAACTTTGGCTTTATATAGTGAAAATGATTTGGGGGATTTGTAACAGATTGTCTTTGAGCAATCAAGGCATATGCAGAGGGTCAGACTTCTCTTTCCATACAGCAAATTTTAGTAATTCTATGGTAATTCTACTGCAGTGATCATTTCAAGCTGCCTACAATTTTGTACCCATAGAATTTACTGTTTTCTGCGGAAGTCAGAGATTCCTGACTTTGGATAAATCTGTAGCTATGGGATCACTTTCTGACCTTGGAATGTAATTATTTCACAATCCTTTGGTAAAGAGTTTGTGTCTCGGGGACTGGCTGGATGACTCCTAACAGATGAAGTATTGCCAGAGACAGGAGGAAAAAATAGCCAGAGCTTTTGTTATTTTGTAATTCAGAAACAGTAGAGCTTTTAAATGTAACTTATCTTCTAGCTTTTTTGTTGTACTTCTTGGGAGGTGTTTTTAGTATGTACTTAGATATAGAAAAGAATAATGTAAGCGCACATTGTTAAATATAGTTTACTGCGTATGTACAGATGTATCTGTTTTATTCCACGGGGAATATATAAATAACAATAAAGACTGTTCGCTTACCCCTTTAAACTTAGATTTTCAATTTTAGCATCACTCCCTTGACAGCCATGGTAAGTGAGGAGCGAGAAGCTGCTGCCAGTTCAGAGTTTCCAGCCCCAAAAGCGCAGAGATGATGAACACCCAGGACAGGCCAAAGGGTCCTGAGGGTACCCTGAAAATTGGTAATAATTTCTGAAGCTTTGGGTCCTTGCAGCAGCCATGGGATCAGTGTCAGAGCTGGGAGTAGGATTTGGATGTCTCTTCTTTGTCCTAATTTAGATAGGCCTTCTCCCTATCTAATATTTATAGAATTAGCTGTCATATATATTGTAAATGAACAGGTGTTTATTGAAACGTAACAAATAATTCCTGCAGTTATAGAGGAAATTAATAAGTAGCTATTTTCAATTAAATTAATGCAATCTTTTGACCCAAAAGCAAAAGAAATTCAATAACTTTGTCTAACCCGGCTTTTCGCCTTGAGACCATGATTTCATGTTCATAAAAATATAGTTAAAACAGAATAACTTTTCATGCCTTACTTATCCTTCCTAAAAATTATTTCTAATTGTAATGCTAAATATGCAAATTATAATTCAGAATTACATTCACAACTCATGCTGATAACCACGGAAAATGCAGCCACAGAAAATACAGCATGTCTACGTGTCAGAAGAACAAAGAAATATGAGGACAAAATTTGTTCAATTAACCAGAAAGCTTATTTTGGGGGATGAAACATTTTAACTGGCCTCCCACAGACTTATTAGTAGGTTCTTATTCAAAAAGTCCTGTCTTTGCATTTTATGCTGTTTTCTCCTGCAAACAGAGTTCCTGAAGTAATTCCTCTCCTTGGTTATTTCGACAGATGAAACACAATCGTTCTGTGGAGATCAAACATCTTATATGAGTATCTGTTTAGGAGAGCAAGACCATTTAAGCCTACAGATAGACCATCTATCTCTTGAAGAGCTTAAGAAAAAGGTATTGATCTTTTTTTTGTTATTTACCATATCTAATGAATTAATTCTGCTTCATTTACAGTTTGTGCCTCTCTCAAAAAGGTTTCTGTAGGTACAGTTCGGTAGTTCTGAAAGGATTTGAAGTTCTCATCTCTGTGGTTTGTGATCCACCTTTTATGAACTATTTAGTCTTTGTTCCACCACATGAGCTTCAGAATCACCTGAAAGATGGATGGTTTGCTGCAAAGGTTTTATGATCGTTAGACACCTGGATTCAAGTTTCAGATTCAATACGCTATTTTAGTCATCATGAAGTATACCAACTCCAAAGAAAAGTTTTGACATTAAGTATCCTACAATGTGTATTCCATGCACTTTTATTAATCGCGTAGGTGGTAGTGGTGTCTATAATGTATATTTCTGTATAACACACTCTGTCCCAGGATTTGCAAATCTTTTGGTAAGTATGGTGGGTTATGAAATAACCCTGAGGTAAGTTAATTTTGTCTCCCTTCTACATGAGGGGAACTGAAATTCACGGAGATTAAATGTGCAGACCATTGTCACAAGATAAAGCAGTATTAGAGTTCAGAACTTGTTTTTCTGACTCCTTAACCTGTGCAGTGACCTCTGATTCATGCACCAATTTCTGATAATGGTTTATTTTTAATATGGTTGTTTGGGAGCGAACGTAAGCGAAGTTTTATATTTCCCATGGCCAGCTGAATTGTGGGCAGGTGTTCAAAACCTGGAGGTGGGTAATCTGAAGGAAAGAAGTTTGCCTTACACTGAACAGGTGTCAATAAAAAAAGCCCCAGATTGTGTCCCAGTCACATTCTGGGGTTGTGCCACTTCTATCTCTGAACATATTCCCTTCAGTAGGTTCAGGTATGCTCATTAGCAAAAGACATTTATAAATCATTTCTTACCTGAAAGAGGGTTTGTATGCCTGAAAGCTGATCTGTTTTTTTCCAAATGTATTAACTGATCTGATAAAAAGATTTCACTTTCTTCTGGAAACATTACCTTTTTGAACTGTGTGAACGTGATTGTCCATTCAGATTTTGTATGTGTGAAGCTACTTAGAATGACAGTGGTTTATAAAGGGTGTTTGAGAGAGACAAACAGGTTGTTTCTGAACACTGCTGTTTCCCTGCAATGCTGGTTTCCCTTGCACTGAAGTCTTTTGTGTCAAACCAGCCTGTTGGTTTGAGGTGCCCTCAGGTTTCTTCTTCCTACTGAGTTGTGAAACTTGATACATCAACTTCATGATATGGCTGGAAACTACAGTCTTACAAGTTAAGACTACTTGAACACTAACTCACAAATAAATAATCATATTTTTTATACACAGTGAGATTGCCTCATGAGCAGATGTAGAATCCCAGGCTTTCCACCTCGGCAGTTTAGATTTAGCTGGAAATGTACATGTCATCATTTGTTTTCCTGCTAGTATGAATGTTACTAGTTTTGCTTGTTCTTCTTTTGGTTATTTAGGTTACTGACCTTCTCTTGATGGTTAAGGATCTGCAGTCAATTAACCAAGAGCTTAAGAAAAAACAGCTTGGGCGTTGTTCAACAGATTCTCAAGGGAAGGAAGCACTGAAAATATTAAACCACAGTGAGGTAGGTTTTCTGTGTTAAAGTAGTGAATCTGACTCTCACATCTAATATACCTTGTGGAGTCATTTCCATCAGTGCAGAATGAGTGTAAAACCCCCAGGGCTTAGATTGCTAATTCCTTATAATAACTTTTTAAATTAATGATGTAAACAACTTCAAGATGTTAGCACAACAGAATCAGCTCAATGCAAGTGCTCAGTGATGTCTCAAGTTGATTTTAAGGAAACAACTTGCACATTAAAATATTAATTGGGTATGTGATACATTTGTTTTGCCAATTGAAAGGGGAGGAAATAGTTAATTTTACAAAGAAAGCACTATCTTGTATAACATTTTAGCTATTACTGAATGTCTGCTGTTCGAGAGTCATCCTCTGGCTGTGTCTGATTCTGTAAGAGCTCAGTTTGTATCTCCTCTGCATCTACAGAACAACTAAGGTTCACTGAGGCCAAAAAAAGAAAGAATAGCATGTTGGGTCACTTAAACACATTTGTTCCTCACTGTAGCACATACAAGTATATGAAGAAGTAGCCAGAATTGTGGTGGATTGCTGAGGGGTGCAAGGAGGTCATTGTGTGGGGGGGGTTCCATTCTTTTGCCCGAAGCCAAGGCTGCTTTGAGCTGTGGGGAAGAAGAGATCTTGGCAAAATCCTTCCACTGAGAAGCATTTTGGGTGCTGGGTTCCCCGTGTGTCTTGTGATGTGTGAATGCCGGAGGATGTTCAGGAGGCTCCGGCAGGTTCTACTGACCCTTCCAGCTTGTTATAATGTGGTACCTTTTTTATATTGTGCTGTGGTTTTTGCTTTCAGTTATGTTGTTCTTGCGTACCACATATTGAATAGAAAGGTAAAAATATTAAAGGAATAGTGATGTTGCTAAGTATTTTGTCTTGGATTTCTGAATTAACTCGATTAAAACTCAGGCATAATTTGAATCAGTTATGTGTAGGGACTGCCTAATTCTAGACCTGGGACTGTGGCATTGATGATTTTTCTGCAGGACAGTTTATTCTGCAGAATCTGGAAAAAGGCTCATGTCTTTTACTGTATCTGCTGCAGATGCAATGGGAGCAATCATCAAAAGTCACAAAATATTCTCGCTGTTTTCAGTTTTAAGACGTTCTCGTGTTACCTTTAATTGAAATATGTTTTAATTTATAGATCAACCTTCAGGGATGCCATGGCTTTCATTAGAATAATGAATTTACATGTTACTGTAATAGGTTTGCATGAAAAGCTTGTGGGCAATCTGTTTCAGAGTGCATGCACTTGCCATAGATTAATTATATTTAGCAATTTGCCTCATCATCCGGCAGAGGGTGCTGCCCCCCCACCAATGCTGTCGTTAATGCCCAAAGAATTTGTGTCCCGTGCTAAGATGATCATGACAAGACACTAAGATGATCGTGACAAGACACCGTGCGCTCCTGCATTGGTCTCAGCATGAAAAGAACACACAGGGCTACTTACTTAAAAAACTGTCTACGTGAAATTAGATGTAGGATGACAAAGAATGAAGCTTGTAAAATATAAACAAACCTCAAAATTCTGGTAAAGGAGATAGGAAAGTAAAATATGGTATTTTAACCTGGGCCAGAATGTTAATAGTACTATGGAGCTCAAAGGTTAAAGGATCTGTAATTAGAAGTTTTTAGTTTAAGAGGTACCATTTTATCAGTCTTGGCAATAAATAGCTGCCAAGTTTTTGGCTTATGGATTGTGACAACAGTGTGTTTTGCATACTAATAACCATTGTCAAAAACCTCAAAGTTCTATTTTTTGGTGCATATTTTGGGCTAGGATTTGTTGGCAGGTAGCGCTGAGATGACACTAACATATGTGCTATAATAGGAATTTGGACAGACACAGGGAGACGTATCCTTCTCAGGTTCTTAAAATGAACCCATCTTTCTTTTTGAGCACAAATCAGACGAATCTGCACGTTGGTGCCTCTGCAGGGCATCTCCCAAAGGTCTCACAGCCCCCAGGACTCTGCTTCTTGGCTTCATGTTCAGAAGGGAGGGAGAAGGAGGAGAGGAAAAGGTTGGTTTTGTACTGTCCTCTGAACATCTGCTTTCTCCGAGAGAAGCGGCCTCAGTGATTTCAGCCTTCGGGGCTCCAGGGATCTTTGCAAACCAAGCGTATCAGTGGTTCATTTAGGAAAAACATTCTCAAGGTTTCCAGTCTCAGAGGAAATACTTTAAACAGGTAGCTTAGTCTTGGTAGACTTTTTTTTTTCCCTTGCCTTAAGACACTTCTTTTCCTTTAATCTTCTGTTGAACATTAGGTTGTGGTCCTTGAAGCGCAGAAAGGTTTTTTTCCAGCCTCTCAGAACCAGAACTGTAGGACCAGGCTCAAACTGCATCATTTATTGTAATAGTGTTCCATAACCTGCTTCTCATGGAAGAGTTTCATTCTAAGAAGCATCACTTATTGATCCAAATAATGGCCTGGGAAAAGCAAATATTACAAAATATTGAGTCATAAAAGACAGTTGTTTTGGATGGATATGTATATGTGCAAATAAGTTTAATTTTAATACACAAATGCAGACTTCGATCTGAATCTACACAAGGAAAATTAAACTTTAGCACGTTTTTTATAAAAGCCAACATTACTGCACTTTGGGCATCCCATGATTGCAACAAAAAGATGGTTTTTTATAATGCATGCCCTTGCTATATGTCACAATCCTATCTGTCTTCCTGCAGTTTTCAGATTATCTTTACTTTGTGTTGGCCTAGAAAACAAAGTCTGAGTGAAAAATACTGAAATAATTCGAACATGACTCCAAAGTTAGTTTTCAATATAGATTTCTAATAGTAAAAGTCAATTGTATGATATGCTGCGCCATTCAATTCCTACCTTTTAGAATTTGTACTTGAAACCATCAGAGTTTCTTATCCTACTAGGGATTGGAAGATAAAATGGCCTTTCTCATTAATTTCAAAAAAATATATATATATGCATACATTCTGTGCATAATCAATTGAAAAAAATCAAAACCCACACATGCGTTCAATTCCAAGGGGTTTTAGGAAGCAAAAATAATGCTGCTTGCAGAATCCTCATGCCAAAAGTCTCAGCACTGCGCTGTGTATCCCGTGAAACTATAAATATCACGTCCACGACCCCGAGACACCAGTTTCTTTCCTTCCAGTCTGTCATCTGAGTCTCTGTACCTATAATCTCAATTTTCTGTAACTATGCTCAAGATTCTACTTTTCTTGTCCTAAAGCAATTTGTCTTTAGCCCAAGTCGCACCAAAATATGCCGGTTGCACACAGTGGTGGTATATTATTGCCACAAATGTTTTAAAACTAAAATATTATCTAAGTTTGATTCCACTGTGCTGTATCCTGTCTATGGTTTAGGCATATTAGACATAACATTGTTGATATTTACCATCACGCTCGCGTGTTGCTACTATTTAATGAGATTTTAGCAGCAAAGATCTTAAATATCTCTATTTTTGTATTAGATTGGGAAATGATGCTATAAACCAAGATGATATAAACGTTCAATCTGGTCTTATCACAGGGGAGGGTGGGATGTGGTAACTGAAAGACTGTCTTTTTACTCAGGATGTTTTCTGGCATGATGCAGCTATTGAATATAGTAATTCTTTATAAATACAAGTTTTTCTGAGTATTATTAGTATAAAACTGACAGAGGCCAGGCTAAGTTCTGTCTTCTGCCAGAAGAAAATGGGTAAAGGAGGTGAGTTTTGAGCAAAGTAGAAATATTCTTGGTCTGCCCTATGTGAATGAAGCTCATGTAGTTTTGGTCTTTGTTGGGAGATGAGCAACATGTGGATCTCATCCCCGCACAGCTGTTGCCAAGATGGAACATGCAGCAAACCAAAGCGATTTTGCTGGGGTCAGGAACTTGGGTTCGGGAAATATTTGTGATGGGAGATGGTTTGGGTTCTGTGGCAAATAGGGAAAAAAAGATGATTTGGCAACATTTGCTTACAAATAAGCAAATTTAGCCAAGACAAAGCAGATCGTGACTTCAGTGTTACAGTAAATCTTTTTAGTGTATAGCAAGCTACATGGGCTTTGTTTTACAAGCATCTATTTCTTCCTAAATTGTGTAGCAGGTGAAAATAAATTCTGGAAATTGGAAAATAAAATAGGCACAATTAGAACATGGCTGAAGACAGGAGTCCTTTGCCAGAAGAGGTTAAGTGATTTTTGTATTTTTTTGTAAATTTTGAGGAGAAAGGGTTAAATGAAAATGAAGGAATGTAGAAGATCAAGTTTCACTCTATTAAATATGAGTCGTTCCTGGGTTTTATATTAATTTTCTTTGATCTCGTCGAAGAAATCTAATTCCGTGTTTGTTACTTTGTATTACAGGCTTTTTTTATTTTTCTTTTAAGACATGTCACTGACTTATTTATGCATGCTTCATCTCACAGTATTTTTTTTTGTGCTACATTTTCACGTCATTCCATACTTTGTGTAGTGTCTTGAAATAACAGAGGAGCCTGTGATGGAGACTGAAGATGGTGACAATGACAGGAAGATACTGAACAGTCCATTTTCTGAGAGGGTCAGCCAGGTAGGACTCCAGTCTGGGTACATTATGTTACAGTGCTCTTTTCTCTGCATGCCTTTAAACATTTTCTTAGAACACGAAGTCTTTTGCAAACCAAGCACACTTCTCTTGGTATCTGATTTTGCTTTCAACTAATTGTTGTCCTAAAGAGTTTCTGAAAGCTTTTTCCTATATTTTTCTGCTGGTAGGGTTTTGCAGTCACGACAGCTTTCATTCTGGTCCTTATTTCCTTTTGTTCAAGTGCTCATAATCTTCCTTAATGGAGATGACAGAAAATCCCTGAAAATGGTGTTTCTTTACATACACACGCTTTGATCTTCAACCTCCATTGCAGCTAGGCCTATAACACAAATTGTATAAGGTTCACCTGCTGCTATGATTGAGGAAAAAAATGCTGTAGATCCTTCTTCAGAGTTGAAATACTTGATGTTTTGGCAACTTGTTGACCACATTTTCATACACACAGGAATCTACTATCCTCTTATTCTGTCATTCAAAATTGATGTAATAGAAAGCATCCTGGAATCATAAAATAACTCGTGTTGCAAGGGACCTTAGAGGATCATGGAGTGCAATTAAAGTTGAACCTTTCAGGTTTATAAATTATAACATGCCAAAATATGACACAAAATGGAGCATTTTGGTTAGTAATGTTGGAGAATAATGATGTTCTGTTCTTTGAAATCTGTAATTTCTGTGTTTCTCTGTTTACTAGGTATGCCTTCAAGTATCTTTGGATTTTCCTTGTGAGGTGGATAAACAGGTAAGTGATGTATTGCAGAGGTTCTCTCGACTCTTTAACATCTTTATTTCTTGCTGCTGATGGAAACTGCATCCAAATGGGCCCAGTATGGATTCTCATGTAATTGAATCAAGAGACTTTCACTGATTTTAAATGGAGGTTGAAATACTGGAGAGAACCCGTGTAGAAATTTCCTAGGACATGTCTATGGTGTTACATACAAAAAACTGGCAGTTTGTAAATACTTCAAGTTGCATCCTGTCCTGGCCATCAGGGCTCCCATCTGGAGATCACAGGACAGAATTTGGTGCTGTAAAGACAGATGATTCACAGGTGAACTAATAAAAAGGTTAGCTGCAATCTACAAGCAACATTCTAGAAGTTTCATAACTCTTAATAGATAAAGACCTTCAGGGAAATCTACTTACTACTTACTAAACAACTAATCACTATGAATTAATCATATGAAATAGATGTTAATTAGTTTTTCTATTAATGAATAGTAAGTGAAATGTCTATGGATGCTTCTTAATGTAGATAAAGAGCGTCAGGAATTACAAAACCCGATTACAAAAAGATTACAGCCCTGAATTTAATAGAACATTAAATACCTGTGCAATGAGAAAATGTTTGCAATTTTTTCACAGATAACTCCATCAGGCTATTCAGAGAGTTTCTGCAAAGATAGACATTATAGGAGTCCAAATAAGCCTCAGTTTGAACATGATACAAATGGCAAACACTTTGACAGAACAGGAATGAGTGAACATGAAACAGAAGAGAACTTGCTCACATCTCTTTTAAGAGAAAATAGAACATCTGTACTGGAATCTACGTAAGTATGAGGGATATGCTCTGCTTTTGACAGTATTTCTATTTAAGAAGAGAAGAAAGTAATTTTGCTAAAGTGAATTTAGATAATGGCACTGTCTAATTTACCTGAGAGATTGGCAAGGCGCCTTCAGAGCCATTTTAGTCTATCATGCAATTAAGTAATTAGGAAACATACTATCAGTAGAAATCCTTATGAAAAACCCATCACAAGAAAAAACCTCTCCAAAGTTACCAGTATATGGAGCTTTACTGTAGGGGCTGTTTGCAAGGTGGATGAAGTTAGTGGTAAATGAGGAGATACTACCCTCTGAGAAGATGGAGAGAGAACATTGTTTTATTTGTTAACTTTTCTTACAAGTCTGCTAATGGGTGATTCCAACATCGTCATCTTTACCATTCTAGTGTGTGATCTTTTCGATGTTCAAGTAAAAGTGACCGGGTTGACCCGTGATGAGCCTGTACTTTGGATAACTGAATTCTCACTAATGACGTTGCAAAGACATAAAAGCCAACTTTGCTTCTGCCATTTCAAATGCTAGCTGTACAAATGCAGTTGTCTTAAATGCTGGTTTATATGTTTATTTATATGCTTTCCCAGTTTCCTTCTTCCCTGTTGCGTTAGAAATACATGAAGGGATAGATTTTTCAGAAAAACTCAACTTCTAGAGTCTCCTGTGGTTTTGGTACAATTTTGTTAAGGTAGTTAAATCGGAGAGTAAACTCTATTAATATTTCTTATATTGCTATGTAACGTAAGCAATTGATGGAGTGACCAGAGGTTTAGTATCTGTTCACGAATGGGGAGAGAGGCGGTAGAGCATATGTGGTCATAAATAGGAGAAAAGCATTGGTGAGATAATTTATGATATAACTTTGTGTTGTGAAGAGGTTTCAAACATTCTGTTCATTAGTGAGTAATTCGTTAATGAGTAAAATGGAATCTCCTGGGAATTTCAAGTAAGTCAAGACACTGCAAAAGAGTTTCTTAGAATGTATTTGTGTTTGCTTAAATAAAGATCAAAATTCATGCCTTTTCTTTCTTCTGAGTATAGCAGACAAGAACAAATGAAAATTGTAAATGAACTGTTAGATCATCTGAACACAACTGAGGAAGAGTGTTCAAGTGAAGATATAGAGAAAAAGGATGAAAAAGATCTCAGGCAAATGATTATTCAACTAAGAGCTGAACTCAAACATTTCAAGCAGGTCAATAAATTCTTAAAGCAGCAAGTAGAATTGAAATCAACTTTTGATGGGAAAGAGAAGCTTTATCTGGATGCAGTGCCACAGATTAATAAGGATATAGAGTTGTTGAAAGTGGAATTGAAAGATGCAGCTACACAAACAATGACTTTAGAGAGTAATGTCATGAGATTCAAACATGAAGGCAAAAAAGGAGCCTCAGAAGAAAAGCCAAAATATTCAAGATTAAATGCAGAAAGAGAACATCAGCAAGAAAATGTGTGTAAGGAGGGCGAACAGCATGAAAGACTTTTTTATAAAAGGAGAGCAAATGAAGTAAGTTTATTTAAAATTCTTTTTTGGGTACTTGGGGAATAGATGCATAAAAGAGAAAAATACGTTTCATTTCTAATATTAAATCTTGCTCTTGTGTAATTTTTTTTAAATTAGAAAAAGAGATGTAAACCAAATATATTTTAGATAATTGTTCTTAATGTTCAGAGCTTTTCATCGCATACTTCAGTGTGCTTTAGAACATTAATTAATTGAATTTCAATCCTCACCGGGACCGGATCCTAGTAAATGTTGTAGCTTTTGGAAAAAGAAATTGTTTCTAACATAATAGTCTGATTATGTAGTACCTTATATCTCTGCATAGATGTTCTTAGAGTTCAGAACCAGAGCCTTCTGAACGGAAAGCTTATTAAGTCTAAATGGCAAATGAGCTCTACAGAACTGAAGATTTGCATGAAGTCTGAGAGCAGGCGGGCGAAGAGTCAATGGCAGATTTCAACAAATTCGAATCTTAGTTCTGTGCTTTTATTAACATCTTATCATTGTGTCATGCTTTTCGAGAGTATGACCAGTAGTGCTCTATAAAACTGGGGCTCAGCTCTTCGTGTTTGGCACCTCGGTGCACAGAATCCCTTTTGTGAGTACAGACATCATTTGCTTTTGCCAGCTAAGTTTTCAAGCCGTTTGTTTGCAGACAGTCTGTGATCCAAACCAAAGAGGTGGGAAAACAAGTGTCTGCTAAAGGCTTCATCTGTATTGTTTTAGTAGCAGTTAGAGAAGCGAAGTTGAAAACTCTTTGAAGATCTTCCCTCTTGCAGACAAGGAGAGTATTGCTTTTGATTTTTTTGCACTGCTAATAGAGAACGTTGTAGCACCTTCTGCAAAGAGCGGCTTCCATGACTTCAGTGATCAAGAGATTTCTGTGAGCTGGTGATTGGGAACAACTCATCTTTATTCTGGCTTGTTCCTGTTGGGTTCATTTTTCTGAAGGAAGGGGCTTGTAAACCAGGAGATGTTGATAAGCCTTTGTTCTGTACGGGCATAAACATTTTGTATAGTTCAGGTTTTTAAGGAAAAGATTTTGGTATGTATGGTTGGTCCCTGGCAAGCGCCCTAGCAAATTCATGCCAGTCTTGGCCATAGGTTCTGATACCCTTGAAAAATCAAAACCTAAATAACTCACAAAAATTTTGTCTTGTTTCACTGAACATTTACATGTAACCAAAATCTCACAAGAGTATCTTCAAGTACATTCATAGTTTTAAAGTTTTCCTTATTGGCAGGAAGGGTGAAGACGCGGAAGGGGTTTGACGACCTGGTCTGGTAGTGAAGATCTGCTTGTGATGACTTGCTTAACAACACTAACGATCTCTTGGAGTTGCTGGTTTTACTCCTCAGGAATTAAGAATAATTCCTCATACCTCGAGTTCTTTCTGCAATTCTCCTTTTGTCAAGTTTTTCTTTCCATTGAGTTTCAGTATACTCCATTGATTCAGCGCTTTCCAGATTCCTCTCTAGTTTAATCAGTTGTAATCTCAGTGCAATCCCCAAGTCCATTGTGTTAAAAGCATCTTGTTCGCACTAATGCGGTGCGAACTAATGCGAGTCTTCTGCTTCTGAATGGCTTTTATGAATAATTTTGTGTAGCCAGATGGACTGGACTTTGGGTAATCTGAGTGACATATATGTCTGGACAACAGCCCTCAGACAGCTGGAAATTGTTCGAGGTTATTAGTGCGGTTTAGTAAAACTAGCAGGAAGTTCATCCCGCCTGGATTTATTTTTCAGCCTCCAAATTATATTGTATTCATGTATGTACGAAAGGAATTGAGTATGTCATTAGGAAAATGGAACTTGCTTTTTATTATTTTAAATTGTGTAAGGAGTATAATTGCTACAAAATGAATGTGGAACGGTATTTCAGAATACACTGGGTGGTAAAAGAAATTACGGGACTTATGACGCTAGTGGAGCAAATGAACAGAAAAAAAACCCTAACTGAATCTATCTGAACATGCCATTATTGATTTTTGTTATTATTACACGCAATTCCATAACTCTCATCAGCATAGAGCACGTTTTTTATCTTTTTGGCGATAGCGCTGTTTTATGCTCTGTGGTTTAAACAAGGACACGTTTATTTGATGCAGTCTTCAAAAGGGGAGAGGCTAAAATGTAGTGACTTAAGAAATTTAACTTCTCCCCCCAACTCCGATGGTGGGATGTCTGTTACAGCAGGAAATGGGAATCACGCAGGAGCAATTTATAGGGTGTGTGGGTGAAGAAACTGCTCTTGTTCGTAAGGAATTTCTCTATGGCAGAATAAATTTCCTCTGGCTGATGCGAAGTTATGTCGATTTGCTCGAAGGCGTGAAAGAGGCTGGTATGGACTAGGGCCTGCTGGATGGAGGCAAAAGGAAGAAAGCAAAGTATGTTCAGGAATTTGTGAAAAATTAGGAGGATCTTCAATTAAAAAAATAATTAGGGGAAACAGTTCCTGGGCTGTCAGACATTTATGATCTAAATCAGGAGACTGGGAAGTAGCAGTTAGTGAGGTCAGTTTGAGTGAGAAGCTGTTTTCCTAGGGCATACACACATTCAGGGTTAACTAATACACCTACTGGTTAAAAGCCTTGGCCAGTCGATGGGGAATTTGCTGTCTTGCTTCATGAACTGGAAACCATTCACTGTGTGCCTGTGGATGCATAAGCAGCACTTACAGAATATTGAACCAGTGCCATTGTTCTTTTTTTTTCTCTCTGAATGTTTGTTTTCCACTTTGCAAGGGTATTGTGATCTTATTTTCAAAACTATTTAATCAGCTTACTGATCTTACTGGAAAATGTTTATTTTTCCTGGAATATTCATTTATACTTCCTTTGCTCTACTGTTACATGCGAGTTACCAGCTCTCCATTTTATTCTGTGCCTTTTTCAGACTGATTCTACTTACCTGCCCAAGAAGTCCCGTCTGCCCGTTCTCTTAAAATCATCCAGATCATTAGGAAATGTGCCTTTGAACTCCCGCATGCAGAAGTCGGGTTCCAAACTACAAACTAATGAAGGTCTGAAAGCGTGTGAAGTACAAACCAAACGATTGGAGGCAAAAACAAATGGAGAGTTGGTATCGAATGAGGCTGTAACTGAAAACCTGCAAGAAGAGCCTGCACAGGAAAGCACATCAGCGAGAGGTAAATAAAGAGCAGACACAATGACTTGTCATGCTGCTCGAAATAGTGGCTTCTTTCCTTGTAGCAGAAAATAAAAACAGATCCTTTTTTACACAGCTACAAAGCTGCTTAATCTTATTTTTTTCTTGGGTAGGCAAATACAGATCTTGAAAAACACTTTTTTTTTTTAATCTTTGAGGCTAGAGTGTAAAACAGCTTTGTGTGGAACAGAAAGTGCTTTGTATACATGGCATAAAGTATATAATAAATGACAGTTTCACAGGATACCCACACATGTGCACATATATGTCAATGCTTAGGTAAATGAAAAATTTCCTTTATAGGATGCCAAGTCTAATGAAAACTGTCTGTAATGGAGACAGAAGAGTATAAAAATACTGTATTTGTTTATGCTGCATAAATAAATTTTTCCAATATTCCTCTGATCAGTCAAGTCATCCATGTCTGTTTGCAGCGTGCCTGGGTTAATTTAAACTCAGGTGCTGACAAAGTAGCTGGATCAGCAAAGTATGATGAGTGTGCGCCAGGAACAGTGGGTATCGTATAAAGATTTGGAGTGGTAAAACCAAAATGCACTTAGCAGTTAGGCTGAAAACTGAGTAGGGATGTAAAGGATAGGTGAGGGAGAGGGGAGATGTAAATATAAGAAACAAGATTTGATCAAATAGCAAGTGAGCTGCTGTCAAAGGCGGAGGTTGCAGAGGCTTTGTTGTTAATGAGAACGTTGTCGTGGCAAGGGACACATATGGAACAACCTTATTGCAAATACTCCAGTTGGTAGGACTATAGCAATTAGTTTTGGTAGGTGCAAAAATGCACGGAGAATTCTGAGAGGGGCTGTATGTTGAACTGGATCCTAGAATGAATCAGAACCGATGAGCACTGCAGTTTGTGATTTCCTTTCCACACGGATTTCTTCAAAACGGATAACAGCTCTGCTGCAAACGGAGTAATTCTGAGGCCCGATGTGATAGGAGATTGCAGAGGATTAGTGTATGATCGATGCTCGGATTGGAGAAACTTTTTAGCCTTTTCTCTAAGCTTAAGATAAAGCATTTAAAAATGCACTAAGAATTGATCAACTGTTACGTTAGAAAGGTGCCTTGCAAATGTTTATCTTCATTTGTTGATAGGAAGCCTTTGCAATTCACATTCTTCGTAGTTATCCTTATAAATAGTTCAGGTATTTTAAAAGTATGTACAAACACTGCTTTGCATGACCAGTAATGTCATTTTCAATAGTTCATCTTCCTTAAATGATTTTCGTGTTCCAAACTGTCAGAGAACCAAGTTTGGACTCGTAGGATGGGGGTTTTTCTTTGCTTTTTTTTTGTTTCTTTCTTTTTTAACTATCCCTACTTAATTTTTTTCAGTCACTTACTGACTTCTGTTTTATTTGCCCTACTGCTCACCAGTTGACTCATTGCTCAAACTGGATCATAGCGACGTCCAGGTGGAGTTGCAAGGTGCTGATCTGGGTACAGAGGACAAGAATGAATATGTGATGGACAAAAATCAGCGAAACTATCAAGGTAGAGCATTTATATGGTATAGTACAAAAAAAAAAAAATTAAAACTCTAGGTTCTTCTGACTTGCACGAAATTGTAAAATACTGGAGGTAATTGTCTCCCTTGCCATTATTTGTGTATTTTAAATCTTGTTTTTTTTAGCTAGTATGGATTAATTTCTCTAAGAATCCAAGTTGGTCTTTTAAGGGTTATGCTTTCAGAAGGGCCACAGGGATTTATGAGTCTCATTTCCAGTAAAAATAATGAGTTGTGTGCCTAACTCTGATCTCTATTGCTAATATCCTCACTTCTGAACTCTTCTCTGAATTAAATGTTTGTTACTTATTACTTCTGCATCTAGTTATGAACTATTGGAATGAAGCAATTTGATGATAGAATTTTGCTTATCTGAATTCTTTGAAGGCATTCAACTAGCTTGAAACCTAATGGAATCGTTTAATGAAAATGTAAATAGGCTTAATACTGCGCATTACATGTTTCTGCATCATCCATTAGTCTTTTTCAGGAGGGCTTGAATAATCTGGTTAACATGTCGCATATAGACTACAGAGGATATGGCCAATTTTGCAATCCTTTGTCACATCATTAATTTTATTTGCCTAAGTAGTTCCATTGAAGCCAGTCGGTTGGTTTGCAGGATTGTGCTTTATGGGTGCCCTGTGTGTGTGTGGACACATATATACACAGAGAGCTTATTAGTTCTCCTTTAATTAAAGGACAGCGTTTTGTTAACAAGTATAACCAGTATTATAATCAGAAATATTTCTTTGCGTGAAATCAGGATTGCGGACTTGAAGAGTTCATTAGTTTTCTGGGGTTTTGTCCGTCTTAGTCCCCATGGGACAGAAATGCTTCCACCTTCAGAATGACACATGATGGTGTGCAGCGATGTGTGTGCTGCAGAGAACATCATCTCACCTTCATTTCATATATGTTGATATCCCAGTATCGAAGCTTCTTTTTTTTTCCTGGCTTTTAGGTTATATTTGATTTTGTTCTTTTGTACTTGGGCTTGACTTGGTCCTTCCTGTACAGTTGCCCCCCCTCCAAGATTTTGTACTGATTTAGAACTTGAAGCTGGGCATTCGAATTCTCCATGGAAACCTATTTGAAAGTATTAAGACCTCTGCAAGATCAATGAATGACTCCCAAAAGGGAGGTTCTAATTCGTAGTGATCTTTTGCAGAACTAATAGAAGGGGAAAATGTAATTTACTGGTAACCAGAAAATAACTATTTTCTTAGATACTTGCACATACAGCCCTCGACATACACTGAACTATAAACATAGAATATATGTAGGAATATATAGCTTTTATTGGTCTGAGGCTGGGGTGATTGCGTTACTTATGAATGGCAAAGTCAACTAAGGGATGTGCTGTGCATGCCAAATGAGTGCCAGTAAAACCTTTAACACCGATCATTTTTATGGATTTTGTTTAGAACACATTTAAAAAAGAAGTTATTAAAGCCCTCTTTTCGAATTTTACTATTTTGTTGATAATCTTTTTAAAATGCCACTGACTTCATGCTCCAATTTGTTTTGTATGGATTTTTGAAGCGAGGAGAAAAAGCATATTTAATTAGAAGTTTTAGGAAGAACAATGTAAAGTTGTAGAGTCTACTTTTAACTTGCAGTGCCTTATGTTTGAGGTTATCACCTTTGTCGCTTCGTCGGTGTCTGATTCCAGATTGCGTATAGCAGAAGTCGTGTTCAGTCATTGGGGAAAAGAGTATCGTTATCTGAAAAGGTGATAAGGGATTTGAAACATTTGATGTGCAAGTTGAATTATGGGCGAATCATAGAAAGAAGTCAGAGGTTCAAAACTAATATTGTATAGTTTGTAATTATTCTGCATTTTTCTTCTGTTATTATAAAAGTAAATGAATTCATTCCAGTGCTGCTAAGAACAGAATGTCAGATAAAGTAATATTAATATTCACACGCAAGCCTCTTGTTTTTCAGAAATGCAAAATCATCATAACATTTGCAATGTGAACAACCAGCATTCGTTGAAAGAGATAAATGGAGAGTTTTATTCTATGGAACATGAGGATGTTGACTTGGCCACCACATATCCAGATTCCAAGTGCCTATGTTCTCTTAAGTTGAGTGTAACAAGTACGGATGAACGTGATGACTGTGAAGTCATAGATGATATAGAAGAACTGAAACGAAGAATTAAGAGTATGAAGTCTGAGCTTGAAAAGTACAAAATGTTCATGTTTAATTTACAGACCTCTGACCAGCTTTTATTGAGCGATTTTTCCAATATAGTTTTAAGTGACACAGCCCTGCCTGTGGAAAGACATGGTACACAAGTGCAAGATACAGCAATGCAAGAAATCAAAACACTTCCTAGTGTGCATCAGTTGATGGATTACGAACTCCACGCTGAAAATAGGAATTCGGAGTCTTCAAAAGCACCCAATACATGGACAGCACAAAACCTTAAGGAACTGCTGTCAGCAAATGAGGCAGAACTTGAAAAAGAGCAAATTGCAAATATGCATCTTGATGAATGGTATCATCTTCAGAACAAACTGAGAGAAACATCACCATCCAAGTGAGTAAAGCTATTACCGTTTCAGGTTCCTTTTTGTAAACAGCAATAGCAAATAACATAGGGACGGAATATGTAGATAATTTTATTCACATAGGACTGTGTTGTAAAGGCTGAATTTCACTAACATTAACATACAGCAACAGAAACATTTAGTTAAAAGGTGCCTTGAAGTACAAACCAGGATTTCTCTTGCAACAGAACTGCTCCTGAGAAGCTCATATCATCCTCTGTGACAATTCTGTGCAGACACCCATGTCTCTCCCCACACCTCACGTCCACGACTTTCTTTGCTGCACAACATCCTCTCTTGAGCAAAGTCACATCTCCACAGGTTACTCTGAGATGGGCTCACCTCAGTACTCAAAGTATTACGGTTTTGCATTGCTCAGGTTTTTTTCATGTAATAAGTGTAAGAAAATGGGACATCTCATTTGGGATGTTTGTGTGGACAACTGGCAGATACATGCTGGTCCTTCTCTGTGTGTGACCAGACTCGATTTGTAAAATAAGTTTACCTTCTAGTTAGAATTTGGTTTGCAGTTGAGTGCTGTAATGCCTTCTTTTGAAGGATGCGAAGGTAGATATATATATGCAAATGAATGAATGACATTTTATAGCATAAGCTCATAACCTGGAAAATCATTTATGGGAGGCTGGAAAGTGTCAGTCTTGGTTTATGTGTGACAAGACTGGAGGCAGCATTTTGGCTAGAATACATACAAATCACAGCCATCAAATGGGGTCCCATAAGAGGAAATATTTTTTTAACTTCCACCACCATCCCTGTTTTTTTCCCCCTCTAATTTCATTATTGTCCCGAGGGCCTGAAGAATGGCAGGAGGTAAAACAAAGAGATATTTTGCCTGTTGGCTTTCTTCAGAGTCCTTGAGTAGAAATATTTGGAGACACCGAGCAACCACCAACATGGACTATTGTAAATCTTTTAGTATTACGGCTATAAAATACAGTCATGCTCCGTAGTACGTATAAATTTACATACCTTGAAAATATACCTCATCCATTTTACAAAAGACGGTCTAAGCGTGTAAATTAAGGAATGAGACAGTATGGATCGCTGTAAAGTTTTTATGGCCACTGCCTTGGACAACGGCAAGAGTCAGACCCCAGAATGAGTTATGCATTTCTATACAAATGACAATAGAAATTCTGTAGCAACCCACACTGTCAGAGATTTTGTTTATGCCCCGTGTATTGTTTGATTCTCTGCACCTTTTCAGATCCTCTCCCTTTTTCTCTCCACTAATGTACAATTCTATAGAAATAAGTCTATCTCTGATACAGACAGTTGTAGTAAAAAGGGGATGTCTGTGCTTGCAAGTGCAGAATAAATTCAGTTGATCTGAATAGATATTTATATCCTGGCATGTGGAATACACGAGTTTGGACACTACGGTGGTTGTCACAGTAGTGTCTCTGGTAATAAACATACAGAGACAGGCAGAATTTTCAGGCTGGGTGAAACCATCAGCTCAAAAAGTCCAATATTGTGCTCCTGGCAGGAAAGACATGAAGTTTCAGAAGAAGGGACAGCTCCAGTGGTTCTTCTATAGGGGATTAAAAACAAACACACAAACGAAAAAACAACCAGTGAGGAAAAATATGTGTATTCTTAAAAAGTCTTTTCATGTGTTCGCTCTTATTTACTTCAGTTTGGCACCTTTGCCTGCCATCAGGTTATTTCCAAGCAGAAAACAAGTCATCACTTTAGTTTCTGCCCATCTTACAAATGAAGCAGCTAAATGAAGGATAATAACCCACAAGTTATGCCCATAAATACAAAGCTCAACAGTTAGAGACAATACATTTCTCATAGTGGCTGTAAAAGCATTTAAAAATAAAATTGAGTCACATAAAATTATAGCTTAGGAATATAAGTTTAATTCACTTTTTATTTCTATTTAACTGTTATTTATGGTCAGAAAATTACTTGAAAGATCATTTCATTTTCTCAGGTATGATTCATTAGTTCATTCACAAGCTCAAGAACTCTCCTTTCAACGCCAGCAAATTGAAGAGATCTGCGGTGCCTGTGTCGCTTACCATCAGCATCTGACGAGCCTTATTAAAGCTTTTGAGGAGCTGCTTCAGGCCAGCGATGTAGATTATTATGTTGCCGAAGGCTTCCGTGAACAGCTGAATCAAAGTGTACTCCTGTTTGAGAAGCTAGAAAGGAAATTCCTGTATGGTAAGTAGCAGTATTTTGTGCTTGTTGGTGGAAATGCATTAACGTTCTTGAAATTTGAAGGTTTGTTTGTTTACTTTTTTTCTTTTTAGTGAAAAGGAAGCCTTACTTCCTCTTGGTTGCTTTTAAATGGTTTATAGGGAGGACTGTCTTGGAAGGTAAAATTTTAGTGCTCAAACAAGACTTGATTTTACTTTTGTAGTTGTCCTCTATATCGACACCTTCCGTTTTGAGTTATCTTAGCATGTGCGTATTTTCACTGTTCAAAATATGGTGGTTGTGGTTTAGTAAAAGTTTAGTTACAAGTAGGCTTCAGGATTTTGTATTTCAGGAAACAGCCCAGCTGACTTTGAGCCCAAGCACCGGATTTCTCCATTGAAGGGTTCACATGGTTCACAGTTGGTTTTTAACACAACCCGTGTTTAACTAAAAAGAAAAAATTACAGATTCCAGAAGCTTTTCCCCTAAAGTGCAAACGCTTGTAAGAAGGGTAAATGCAGTGCAGACATCTGGGCTGTGCTTTTAGAGTGGAAGAAGGAATTATCACATAGCAATCCATCCGGGCAATTTTCTACAGCCAGTGCCTTTAAAGAAACTGCAAGGAATCCTGAATTGGGCAGTTGGAGGATAAAACCATGCTGATTTGCACATTATTGATATTCCTGTACAAATAACATCATTTAAACTGTATGCAGGTGTAAATTCACCTTTATGGTGACTTTATGGAGAAACCCATCCAAAGGGTTTCAAATCTGAATACGCTCTTGTCCTTTGACTGTTTATCCCAGTTCCCCCAGCTGTTGTTTAGCAAAACATTACCTTGGAAAGGCAAAGCCTTAAACTTTTAGGAAGTATGACCATATCAGAGGATATATTATTCCTGACATTTCTAGTTATTTTCCTGAGAGACCTGCATCTTGCTGCCAAACAGTCTAGCTGGTTAAGAATAGCATAACTTCCATCACAGAGAGTTAAAATGCAACCATGTTTTGTAAAATGAGCATCAAAATCGACATTTGTCACCTGACGGAAAAGCATATCACGCATATTGCCTTCGGTCTGTACTTTGAAGAAAGTTAGCAGCGAAGCACTGG
This sequence comes from Pampusana beccarii, assembly GCA_013399365.1. NCBI lineage: Eukaryota > Metazoa > Chordata > Aves > Columbiformes > Columbidae > Pampusana > Pampusana beccarii. The sequence goes on from VWYH01008697.1 coordinate 143,070, forward strand.
AAAAGACATACTAATATGAGTGAAATCTGGCAAAGACGGACCTTTTCCTATTGCAAGTGTTGCTCTTTCTGACCCAAACTACTGGTAATACAGCTGCAAAACCAACATCTTCAGAGAAATACTTGAGGTGGCCTGAAATAAGGACCTTGACCCCTACATCTTCCCAAAATTGGCTCTAGAAGATCGTTTGTGTAGCAACATCCAGGACCCAGCCAAATAATGATCTGTATTCTGCCTTTCATTAAAGATAGTGGCAGCAAGTTGCAGTTTCGATTGCTCATATAAAGGAGTTGTGTATGAGAAAAAGGTATTATGGCAAGTGTGTCAGAGCGGTGTAATAAAAGATTGAGTGTATTCAATGATTTCGGTGGCTACAGAGATTCCTGGCATTACAAATGAGAAGACTGTGTGGTGAATAAACATTAAATGCCTTTTAAAAATCCCCAAACCAACAGATGGTATCCTATATACTATGAAAAGTCAGTGACAACCGAGACAATTCAATATATCTAACACAATGGTGTTGCATTGAATCACACATTAAAATAAAATGATGTTTGTAGGGTTATAAAGAACATCCAGCGTACTAAGAATTGACTGTAAAGAAGCAGCATAAACAACCGTCTGTCTCTGCATTTCCATCCTGACCTTCAGTTCATTCCCCTGAAATTTCAGCTCTGCAACTCTCGCCTGCCACTTTTGCTTAATTGCACAAAAAATTTAAAATATGGGGAGTCAAGGTGACACCAGGAAACTCTTATTTCCTTATTCAAATTAGTCCAGGTCTCTTGCACTGAATTGTGCTCCTGCTGACACACTGTACCACTGAGAATATCGCAGGCAAAATCCTGTGTGTGCCCTTTTATTAAGGATAACTGGTTAGCCTGACTCTGGGTGGACAAAATCCAAGTCAGATGGAATTGTTTTTCTATGATTTTTATTGAAGAAGCAATGGCACCTAATGTGCACCTAATCCTTTTGCCATCTAGCATAATATTTTACATCTGTATGCTAACTAAAACACCACGGCTGTGAAATCTGGTACCTGTGGTATGCAGTCATTTTTTTGAACTCCGGAGAAAGCTATTGCTTTGTTGCTGGGCTATAAATAATTTTGCTCGTGTACAGCGTTTGACATTAATACACAGTTTGTTGAGTATCTGTTGAATTCTCTAAATTCTCATTAATTTACCATTCTATATTTAAATAATTTAAGACGGTGGGGGAAAAAATTATAATTCTTAACATCTGTTTTTAATCCAGTATTTCTGCTTTGCAGGAGAATCGATAGGTACAGAAGGTACTATACTTTATGAATTAGCTCAAAGGTAAGAGTGCAATTGAATGTTTATGAAACATAGGGTTGTTTGATCAGTTGGCAAGGATGCTCCATGTTTTGTAGGGCAACTTCCACTATTTTGCTTGTTGGGAGGGCTTTGCATATATTACCCGTTTCATTAATATCCATTTTGTTAATAAAATATCCATTTAAAAAAAACCACCAGAGGCCCTTTTTCCCCACTTCAATCGTGATACCTACCTGTGATGGGCAGTGGTTTGTCATGTTCTGTCGCATAAATTCCCTTGCTGTACCTGTGTCCTGTAAATTTGACGCTGTGCTCTCTGTTCATGCTGCCAAACCAGTATTTTTTACATTTTAAAACATTTTGTTTGGCACAAAAGGGATAATGAGAAGAACACCACGATGTACCAGCAACTGAAGGATGAATCGCCTGTACCATCTGCTCTTCATAGCTTGTCTGACTTTGATTTGTCAGAAAAGTCGTCCCTTGGATCACCTGAGCACAGGCCTGACCTGGAAGGACAGCACGGCACGCTGGCGCTTCTGCCAAACAAATTTCCCCCAGGTAATTTTTTTCCCACTGGAAGATTCACTAGATATTGGGAAAATGTGATAAATAAGACACAAGGGAACTAATTAAGAAATAATGAAGAATGTTTGTCTGCTTCAGCTTTCCAGTATCTTGCATAATCATTGCCGTTTCAGTAACAAGGCGTGCAGAGATGACAAGGATTTGAACTACCTCCCGTTTGAAACAAAATTAACTATGATAGTTTGTGTCTTTGTTGTTTTAGACTATCATCTTTTACAGTACTCCAGACGGTCTTTAAATAGACAAGTTATAAGGGGAAAATAGACAATTGTCAAGAGATTATTACATTGAAAAAGAGAGATTTTTCTAATTTTATAAAAGCCAGCGTTGTGTTTCCTTGAGAATTGTAAAAGTGCTGCATAATTAATAAGTGGTGTCATGTTTGACCTGGATAGTTTCACTAAGCACAAGTGATGCTTGCAGTAGTTTGTTATAGGCAGCGATGAAAATTTAATAGCTGAGATAGCACGTACTGTTCCGGAGAAAAATATTGCAGAGTAAACCAGGAGTGTACGACATGGATAAACTGACAAATAAGATAGTGACAGTTCGAACAGATAAGTTCCTGAGTAAAGCTGAAACTTACAGCCAATGGAAGAAAAATTGTAGAACAGCAAAGCAAGAAGGAAAAGGTACGGTAATGAAATTCAATCGAACGGATTTATTTATTATGGTATGCATTGTGTAAGTCAAAGTCAAATTTATATGTGAGTTACTCTGGTAAGCTTCCTATTGTTCTAAGGAAAAACATGTACTGTTGGTGTGTCAAGCCTGAATGTGAAGCTGCATTGCAGAACTTCGGATTCATTTCCCGGATCAGGGAAAATTTGAACTAGATACAATTGATACCTACTACAGTTTTGTAGGAAGAAGAAATATAAAGACCCTTAAAACCAGACCATTGTTTTGGTTAAAATGTAGAACAGGAGTTTTCACTAAATGCAAGGTTTGGGCACTATAGGGAAAAAGACTGTTGTGGAGTCAGATATTTAATATCTGCCATTTGGAACAGCTCTGTATAATTTTTCAGTATTAACATACGTTAGATTTGACAGGAGTACATAGTGTAAAGGAATACCATCATTTACGCTGAACGAGAAGTGGTCTCTTGGTTTATTTAGAGTTATTAATGGAGCATCTGCAAGAAATTCGAATCCTGAGACAACGTTTAGAACACTCCATAAAAACTAATGAGAGGCTGAGGAAGCAGCTTGAGAGACAAGTAACAGACAAGGAACTAGATCAAGGTAAGAATTTATCTCATGACAAATTAAATTCATGTTTCCTACTTAAAGCCTGAGGGATCAAATTCTGCTGGAAATGTTTTGTGTGCTTTTTCTGAATAAACTACACCCCTTTACAGCTGGAAAATGATGTGCCTTTCTCTGAACGCTGCTGCACCTTGAGCACCAGCAGCAGACACAGCTTTTCCAGGCTTGTAGAGTGGCATAAATACAGATCTAATGTGCTTGGGCTCCATTGATTCAAGTGTATCCAGTACCAACATGCAAATCTTTTATAGGATATGGATACACCACACAGCCTCAAACCTACAGTTGCACATATTACTAAGGGAACAGAACTACCAGGCAGTTTTATGCCGTTTGATGGTACCGTGGTTGAATTTCATCTGGAAAATTGAAAGACCCTTCTATTTGTGTTGTCAGCAAACCGACAGCTTTATTCTTTGTCTTTGGGATATCATTATTGTTACAATGGTCTTGGGTTTTAGGATGTCGTCAATTCTCTGCCATGTCCAGCCAGGGGCAGCTGCAGGAAATGAAGCCCATTTTATCGACATAATTTTAATGAGGCCTGGGCCCTGTATGGATAGAGGAGGTGTTTTGCTCTAAAATACATCGCTGCTATTGATCTGAAGTAGGAATTTTGTGGAATTAGCTTTCCTGCTCCCACTCTGTGCATACTCGAGGTGCTCGGTACAGCCCCACTGCGAACGGGACTGTTGGAGATGCCTCCTCTGGAATTTTCTGACTGCTTTAAGGCCAGCTTGTGTTTATGTACAGCGGCAAAATATCAGACAGAGCCTAGGCCGTGGTGCTCGGCTTGTCATTTGAATTGATGGGTGTGATAAATGTGTTCTCTCCATAATGACATCGCAGGTTTTTAATGAGAAATACCTGACAGAAACTGATGGATATTTTAACAAAGAGTTGGTTTTCATTCCAAACTCTAATATAAAGCAGGGGATGAAAAACACTGAAAATAGGTATGCAAATTCAGAATCGCTGCTCTCTGTTGCCAGTGTTGGGCATCTTTGAAAGCCAAGCTCTCTTTCCACAAGCAGGTAGCCAGGCTTTCACTCGGGATGCTTTTCTAGCACCTTTTCAAGCACACGGTACCACTTTCCGAGACTTAACTCTGTTCTTGTTCTCCTTCCCCCATTTCCCCTCATAGGACAATTGATTAATATGCAATATTACTCAGAGTGGAAGCAGGCAATAAATACATACATGCTTTCCTTTTTCTCAGTTTCTCTAATATTGACATTAGATTCATTATGTTTTACATCATCCCCATGATGCATTTCTGTTGTTGTTTAAATGGAGACTACCTGCAAATGGCAGTTTGCCTTCAGAAATAATTTACAGTGATGGAAAGGTGTATAAAAAGCATCCATTTCATTCACCAAGTATTTACGCTGCTGGAAAGGCATACTGTTCTCGTGAAATAACCACACTGAAACACTTCCAGCTCTTTTACAGCTTCATAAAGATTCTGGCAAGGACATCCATTAATGCAGTGAAAGTATATTTTCTTTATAAACTGTCTTGTGCCTTCCATCTGTCTTCTTCTTGCCGTAGTGCATCTACCAATGCATGGAGGAGAAATTTGGAAAAGAGAAAAAGCAACTACCTGTTGGAACAGCTCCTTTTTGTTACTATGTTCTTGTAGTGCTTCCTGTTTTCTCTGTTTTGAAGATCTCTTTCATGTTATCAAATATGTTTATTCTCTCTCCTAGTAATGATGCTAATGTTTTTTTTCTGAATAGATGGGCTGCTTTTGACTTTCAGTGTAAAAAGAAGTTCCTAAGTGAAGGTGAAGCAGGTTTTAGCTTTGAGACATAATAATTCAAAATAATTTTTTACTTTTAACTTCATATCCTTAGTTTGTTTTCCTTTAAAAATCAAAACCAAATAGTAACATAATCGTTGATGAGAGCCTGTTAATTTCATGTGATATTGTTTGTTCAACCAAAATTTATGCATAGAATTATTCTTGCCTGATAAATGTTATATGGATGTAGATACACACATCTGCCCACTATTTTTTGCCATGGTATTTTTAATATGTAGATTCTCCAAGTATTTAAATGCCTCTGGGCTTCTAGTATTCTATAAATGACTCAAGCGCTGGTAATGACTACATCGTTACTGTGGAGCTGAGGTTTGCAGTGCAAGTAGAACTAAAATAATTGCTTCAATCATTTCAAATGTTAGGCTTCAAAATAAAATCAAAGGTTTGAGTTTCCTAGGTTTCAAATGTGATTAATGGCAGTTAACATTAGAAGGGGGTTTTGTTTGCTTTTTTTTAACCCGTAAGTAACTAATATATCTGCTCAGACTTACCTTGTGCTTTGGTACACCGTTATTTTGCTTTACCTGGGAAAGATTTGCTGTGATTTTCAGTAGTGCCTTTCAGTCAGTGTTTCCTTTGAACCCTTCAAGGCACGCTGCCTTAGTGCTCACTTTTTCAGCACAAAACATAATGAAAACTCAAGTGTGTTGCCACTGTAGGCCCTGATGCTCCGCTTTACCCCGGTGAGCTGGACCTTTGCATCTCTGGAGAGCGTAATTGATGTCAGCGGGGCCCTGCACACAAGTCGTAGTCTCAGTAGTGGGTCAAATTGCGGGATTGTGGCCTTATTTTACCACTGGCTCTACTTTATCCCTTATTGTGTAAGATAACTAATAGTTATATTCTAAAGCCTTTCAGTAGAACTGTGATAGCATAACTTTTCAAATAGGATAAAGCTGGGTGATGGGCAATAAATTAAATTAGAATCAAGATGAGACCATCAAGCCTTGCCACTTCAAGTTGAATTGCTTTGTTAAAATCTGAAAGGAAAAAGCCTTTTGAGTTCACCTAGCTACCTCAACTCTTTAACATATAGATAGTAAAATGCTATTAATGCCAGGTTTCTAGAGCCTTTGAGTCTTTCAGTAACGACAAGAGGTGCATATCATGGCACACTACATCCCAGTTAGGTAGTGGGTAAAAGCTTCAATCGGGATTATAATAAAATGAGATTACTCAGAGGAAGTGCAGCACATCAAATTGAATTGAACTGCCAGAGCTGAAAGGCATCCTCCTCATACATTCCGCTAATTTTTTTGCCAGCTGGTAATTTCTCTATTAACCAAATAGTTGACACTCATGTAGTTATCTCGAGCTTTAAAGCGTAAGAGATACTGGGATAACCAATCAACTGAAAAATACTTTTAATAGTAATGTTAATTCCGGTGGGTCCTGAAGTGTTTTACTGGCTATAAGCAGGTTATAAAGGGCAATAACAATTACTCGACTTGCACTTGAGAAGCAGCCACCTTGAGAGTGGAATGTGGCACTTTTCAGGCTGTAACGTTACACATCGCTGTGGGATGAGTAGCGTAAATACACTATATTATGAGGATTACCTGGGCTGGAATTTGATTGACTGGATACAAACACTTATAGTCATACGACTAGTGCAATAAAATCCTCCGAATAGGATTCATCACCCGGAAGTTTCTAAAAGTTAGACATGTAAAAAAGGCACTGGAGAGACGTACGTCTGTTGGCAGGGAGGTGAGTGGGGGAACATCAGATGTATCGCTCTCTGAAGCTGCTTCTTTCTCCCCATGACTGTTGATGGTTGATCAACACTGGCTCAGTTATGTAAATCTTAGATACGTGAATTTAAGAGGGATGAATCTTCATCCCTGTGATCATAAATGGGTTCTCAGTTTGTAATCAGAAGCAAAGACGGTGACTCCAGCCTTGTGCTCTAGACTTGTGTATTAACGAATCTGCTAACAGGCTCTTTATGTTACTTCCCACATTAACCACTGTGGATTAGTTGGTAGAATCCAGTGCTCCTCTGCAGTGGTGTCATTAAAGACAACAGAGAATGAACAGAGCAAGACTGAAATACACGGTGAACCTTCTTACAGCTTGTGTTATTTTCAGAGAAAAGCAATGTCACAAAATCCTCCTGCATTTTGTTCCGTTGGAGTATGAACTGATACGTAAAGACTGCCAGGGATAATTTTGCAATTTTGGTAATGGTTGCCCAGCAATGAGAGGTACTTGCAAGGAAGGGCTTTGGATTACTTGGCATTAACCTGAGCTGCCTTTTAGTCTGTAGGGATAACCTTCAAAACACAGAGGGGAGAAATATCTTTCATAACATGTTTTTCTGCAATTTTGTAAATTGTTCTTGTCTGGAAAGTTTAATCTTTAATGACCTAGAGATGACTCATAAATCATCTTTTATGTATATATTTATAGGTTCTGCAAACATTTTTATCCATGGCTCAGAGCAGCATAATTCCCTGCCTTCTGAAATACATTTCCTGAGGAAGCAAAATCAAGTTCTGAATGCAATGCTAGCAAAAGGATCCAGAGGTAAAAATGTACGATTGTACTTTACAGAAGCAGGCTGCAACTCATTCCAGATCAGAAAACAATAAAATATTGGGGAAAATATTGAAATACTAAAATCCTAAAGCTCGCAAGAGCAGCTCTTATTTTCTGACAGTCTCTGAAAAAGCCGGTTTTGTTAAAAAGCTTTAGTGGGTTGTGGGCATTGCAAATACCTCGTGTTTCTTCTCCTTTCAGATAAACAAAAGGAAAATGAAAAGTTAAGAGAATCTCTTTCTAAAAAGAATGCAATCATTGAGCATCTTCAAGAGGATTATGAATGCATCAAGAAAGAAAATGAAAGGTTGCAAAAACAAATCGGCCAAAAGGAGGATGAAACCAGATATCTGACGTGTCAGATTTACAGCAGTCGTAATGAATTAAACAGGTATTGATTCTGTCCGCATTTAGACATTCATTTTGAGAAGAAAATTGTCAATGTGACAAGCATGTGCTTAGCCATAGCAATTAACGTTAATGAGGTGCATAGATATATTCAAAAGGCAAGGGAGGAATTATGGAGGAAAGGGGAATGGATTTTAGATTTTGAAACAAAAGATAAGAATTTAACTTTTAACGTAGCCATTTATTGGGACTTAACAGGTTGCAGACAGAAATTAACGTCAAGCAGCATCAGCTCTCTGAGAATGAGAAGTTACTGCAGTCACTCCGAACCGAGAGCAAGGTTTATGAGAAGTTGGAAGAGGCAAGAAGGAAGAGGACAGGTACAAATGCACCATTATTTCTACGCCCTCAGCCCTTGCAACCCTTCCCTCCCCAAATATCATCTTGTCAAAGAACAGTAGGGCTCGGTCACCGTTTCTTTGTGTCTACATGTGTCAGCCATGCAAAGCAGAACTGACAACTTGATGATAAAAAGCTGCTTTTCACTTAGGAGCGTAACTGCGAGGTTGAGATGTGTGATGCGTTCCGACTAGGCACTCCCAAGTTTCCTTTATCTTTTTAGCTAAGCTAAAAACAAATATTGAAGATTCAGTGGCTCAGGCTGGGTAAGCTTTATTGAAATCTTAGATATTTACTTGTTATCTAAATAGATGCTGCTGCATCCTCTCAGGTAGCGCTTTATTCAGGTAGCTTGTGCTTTCTCTGGTCTGAATATGAGGGTGGTGTCTCCTCCCCAGGCCTGGGGAGAAGCCCTGGCACTGATTTCTGAACGAGACCTTTAATAATGTCCTGTGTGCTTTTCTGTCCCCAAAGCTGAGAGGTAGGAATGAGACTTACCTGAGCTCTTTCTACCCCTTTTAAAGAAGCTATACCACCTCGCAGCTGTTGGTAAGGCTAGGTTAAAACAGCAAAATGCTGTTCCTTGCTGCATACTCGTTACAGGATCCAGGAAATTTCCCACTGGAAGTTCTTGTAAAAGTTGATATTTCTTCCTGCTACTTTACATAATCCGCCCTGCCGTCACCGTGTCCCGTGCCCAGCTGCGGCTGAGAGCCCCGTTGGTGTAAGGCTTTATGCCCAAGTTGGCTCAGGGGTGGAAGGAGGTGTCTTTGCAGAACTGATCACATAATTAGAGAGCAGTAGCTGAGCCCCCTCCCACCGTCAGGAGAACAGTTTGATTTCAGCGTGAAAGAATACATGGCATTATTTATGGACTGACCTCCTTCTCTGAAAAGATGAACGCAGCCTTTGCTTTTTTCAGGTTCAGATTTGTTCCTCTGGTTGCCAGGTGATCACTATTTTCTTTTTTCTTCTGTGTACAACATAAAACTCCCAATTCTACTCCATCCCTCCTCCGCACTCCGAGATTACCCATTCCTTTTTCTTTCCCCAGACTGTGCATTAATGCACTTCACATTTTGTAAATCCTCTTCATTCTCTTTTTATTATATTATTTCTGCTTTTGGCAGGAAACTTGTTAGCTTTTATGGACAAAGTGAAAAATAATTTTCAGCTCTTTAAATCTTTTGAGGGTAGAAGCAATTAAGACATGTTTTTTTGTCAAACCATTATCTTAATGCTGTTTGTAGTTAATTCTATAAATTGAGGATAAAGCTGGCTATAATTTACTTGCTCAGCATTCCGATAACGGCTAATATAATTTTAATTGTTAAAGATGTTAAGTGTTTCTTTTGAAATTGTCTCAGATCCCAGATGTGATGCGTCAGAAGAATTCCGAAAAGATCAGAATAATCCACTTGACTTACATGAACTATTGACTGAAATACAGAGTTTACGAGTGCAGCTCGAAAGAAGCATAGAGACAAACAAGTCTTTGCATGAAAAATTAGAGGAACAGCTTTTGAAAGAGAAGAGAGAGGAAGCGGGATCAGTGTCAGCCGTGAATATCAACTATCTTGTCAAACAAGAATCTCAGCATTATGCAGGAATGGATGGTACTGTACCATACATGCTTTTGTTATACTGTAGAACCTGTGCCTTGTGCTTTAAAGATGCTCTTAAAGTCTCAGACAACATCAACTGTGCATTTGGGAGCTGCCCATCAGCCTTTCAAATCCCGTTCCTGTTAGTGCTATTAGCGCACGGGGAGGTGAAACGTGCTCTGCGCTGTCTTACCGCCTCCAGCTGTCACCTCCTTCTCATTCAAGAAAAGCATTTGCAGACAGTCTCTGGGATGGAAGGATGCCTACATTAAATTGCCATCAATTTTGCTTACCTGGGGGTTCTTTTTTTAATGCAGAGCTCTGTAGTGTTCGCTAAGGGTAAGCATGTATTACTCAAGAATGATCAATAAGTGCACTAAATGGTCATTGCATAAATCAGTTGTCCCTTTTTTGCCCTTCAGGAATATTTTACCTTTATTTCAATCACTGTTAAGTAGTACTATTTTAGCAAATTGGGGAAAAAGTATGTTCGCACTCAGGGTTAGATTATTGTCCCAGTACAGATGTATGCGGGACACAGAGGGCACAAGAATATCCTTTCTTGCTGCTAACACACTCTGCATAGTAACAACCTTCCATACATACAGCATATAGCCTCCTACTGCCTGCACATTGTGTTACGGGAACCAATAATAATGGGCTTTTTGGGTCGATACACTTCACCTGAACATGCCAACCTATATCTTATGTGCCACATAGAGCAGGCAGCACCACCAAGCAGAGGATGGGTGTGAGAACTCGTGAGACACAACAGGGTCTTTCACCACCTTACTGCTTTTGTGGGGCCATCATGTCCAATCAGAATCACACTTCACATGGAATACATAATAAGCTTAACTCTACCCTATTCTGTACAAGTCAGAAAGATGCAGAATGTGGCAAATAACATTTATGGGTTTTTACCATTCTGTGTGCACTTTATACTTGAACACTGAATTACAGTCGTGTACTCCACGTGGGGATGGTTCCCAGTCGTGATCAAGTGGGTGTGGAACAGCTCTCATGGGAAACCTGGACCACCAGTATCCCCAAATCACATTTGTTCCAGCTTAGTTTGTAGATAGAATCCTGGATATTGCTTTCAACCTGCATCAGATAGAAAATGGTGAATTGAGTTATAATAGCTTGGTTTGCTATGGACCAGAAAGACTCCTGGGGATGTCAACAGCTGAACTTCTGAACTCGTTTGTTTTCTACATGTACTATGATTAATCTTTACTCATTACTTGGGCAATTTGGAAGGTCTGAAGCAGAAGGATGTAGGTTTGATCTTAAGTATGGTATAGCTCTGGAGAGCATCATACTTTTTTGTGGAGTTAATGGGAAGCTTACATTTGTTGATTAAAACATCTTCATCGGGATGTACTGTAGATTTTCTGACTATGACTTGATTTTGGGAGACACCTAGAACTTTGCATAGGTGCTAAAAAGATTAATGTAGGTAAATACTGGAAGATACATTACATGATACTACAAAATTAGTTGTGTTTCCTGCTTCCTAAGTCCAAGGGCAGCATAAGCAAAAAAAAAAGGAACAGAAGGAGAGCTAGGAAGTTTTTTTTAATGCATGTTAACTTCTACTGATATACTCTTCCTTGTCCTCTTTTTATAAACAGAAAATCTCTGCAAATGCCCTGCTACCGGCAGAAACATTTCTGAGCTGCAGAAACATGGACATTGCATCTCGCTAGCAAAACCAGGTACATTCCAAAGCATCTTAAACATACGTGTGTTACCAGTATCCCGGCCTTGCTGTTTAAGAGAAATCTGTGTCAATTAGCTCTATATGTAAGGATAAAAAAAATTCAACGCTTTTTTTCTGTCCCAGGTACGCACCCAGCTTCTAAAGATGATGCAGACAGCACTTCACACTGCAGCAGCACCTCGTCGTCCAGCACGGCCTGTACCCCCCGCCTGGTACCCGGACATCGGATGTGGGCGGACAAAAACGGGCGCCACGTCCTTGGCTTGATCGAGGATTATAACGCCCTGCGGAAACAGATCTCCGAAGGGCAACAGGTTTTAGGAGAAATGGAGATTTCTTTAAGAAAGGTCACTGGTACGAAACTGCAGGAGTCTGGGATAAAGGTAAGCAGTGAAAGCTGGTAGAAGATGGTGAATTTTACCTAGAGGTGCAAAATGGATAGGTTACAGAAGCAAAGAAGGAGGTTAATGGTGCAGCAGGCACCATTAACTGAGTAACTCTGTCAGGACACCTCAACCTTGGCAGTCCAAGTCTCATCTAGATGCAGGCACCTATTTGTGATTCTGGGTTAATGAGGCTATGGATAAATTAGTTAATTCTGGTCCTTTAATAAGCAATCTTGCTTTTACATGCAACTTGAAATGAGGTGAAACTATTTGCTTTTACTATGGAAATTGGTGATTGTTACGCTGGAAACGGTAAAAAAAAGCCAAACAAAAACAACAACAAAAAAACCACAAAGATAAAACTCTAAAACGCTTTAGAAAGGGCTTAAACTAGAGGTATGTATCAGTAACATAAGGATAAAAATAATTAAGATTTCTTGTAGTGAAGGTGTTAGATAAACCCAGGAAATATGAGACAGTTAAAAGAAATCTGATATACAGCTGATAGAGTTCCCCACCTACTTGTATTCAGCCCTTCAGTAACACCAGGTGATAACAGTACATTAATGATTGATGTATACTAATGAAGGTTGGTTCACATTAGGGAAGCTTTTTAATATTTTTCCACTTCCTGGCATCAGCTGAACACTTCAGCAATATCAGTAGCTAGTCTAGAAACTCGAATATCTCATTAATGATCAAATATTGTCTTCTAGGACATAGTGTATCATCCTTTCTGCATCGTGCATGACAGTGATATCAAGTCATGGTGCTCTTGCTGCAGTCTTAAACATAAGAATTCTTAAACCAGTAAAATGTTTGCTTGTATTGAATAATGTCAATCCTTTTCCTCTAGAATCTGGAGAGCAGCTAGTGTTTACTTAGGCTATTTTTTTCTTATTTAATATACAGTTAGTAATGGCATAGTTGAGGTGGATTAAATAAGACAAATCTATCTACAAGCTTCAATGAAAGGGAAGGAACAATCTGTACGTGTCCATGGCAGCTAATAAGGAGCTAAGAAACCAGAACAGGAAAGGCTTCGATCAGGCATTTAAAACATCACACTGGGGTAAAAATACTGAAACACTGGCGTGATGGAGGCTGCTCAAAAATGACACGTAATGCTTTCCTGCCTTGGAGTGGGAAAGTAAACTAGGTGGCTAATGAAAGTCCTTTTCACCCCTATGATTTTATGATAATATAGATGTTGTAAAAAACATGCTCACTGCTCTTCAAAAACCAGAAGGTATTAACTCCATGGATAAATTTGTGCTACTTATTTTTCTAGTTATAATTAGTAAAGCTATTGAAGATGCAGTCCTCAACAATTCTGAAATGCTTTTTGCGCTATCACGTGTGCTCACAAAGTCAAATGATGTCTGAATGACACTTAAGACGCTCTGAAGTATCATATGTTTTCAAATGGCCTAGTTAAGATACTGATAACGACAGAAAAAGTAATCTCTCCGTAAGTTTCTAACTTGTTTTGTTAGTGTAAAGATAAAAGCAGCAAGTTTCCCGATTTGCAGTTTCCTATCAAGCTTTACATCACTGAAGTTTCCAGCTACTTAGCAAATGGGGTAATTTATGTGACGGGAGGATTCCGGTTAGCTAACAATGCTAAAAAAAGAATTCAAATTGTGTGCTGCATGGGGCGGGAGCTGTGAACGCTTTTTTCATTACCCTTCCCCTTCTGTATCACCATTGCTTTGGTAATTCATCTGCTCCCCTTCCATTCTTTTCCTCCTTTATTTCACATTTATGCAATTTCTTCAATTTGCTTTTCTCATCTGTCAGCAGAGGAAAACATTTTCTGTGTGTCCTGATAGTTATTTTAGCATTAAATGGAACAGTTTAAAGGGTCTGCTAAGGAAGAAACATCTATATTGCTTAAATTGATGTCTGTAATCATTTGACTTTCAAATAGCATGACACGAAATGCAAATGGAAAAAAGCAGAGAGTTGCCAACTGTTACCATGTGGCATAGCAGATCTAGTAAATACAATCTATTATTAATCATGGCTATTGATTAGGATAAATCCTCTCCCTTCCTGAAATTCTCAGATAATGCATAATTCAGCAGTCTTTGTAAATGAACAAATTAACTTCTGTGGCACACAATAGCTGGGTACATCGCCATAAATATGAAATCATACCAACTGGATTGAAACCATTAATTACGATTACATATTCCTAACGTTTTAAGCCTAAAATATGACATGTCTCTGATCCTATGATCCAGGTACCGGACCAGATGTCACTGCACGGCTTTTCTGCAAATATTCACACAGTACAGCAAATTTTAGAAGAGGCTGCACGTTTACTGAAACTTCTCTGGAGAGTTTCCCTGCCCCTGAAAGCTGGACCTGGTACTGCTCATGGCACTCAGGTACTATTATTTTTCATTTGGGGTTTTTTGGTTAACTATTGTAATGTGTCAGGGAAGATGCAGCAGTTAGGAAAATGTCATTTGGGAAAATCTTTTGAAAACCTTGAACCCAGGATGCCCGATATTTGGACACGTGGATTTATTCAACTCTCATCACTGCGGGCTAAGGCTGAATGTGTCCTGATCATATTGTAAACCGGGGTGTTTATTTACAAAATACTTTATATTAAAGATGTAATCTGTAACCTTGTTATGTGATAGTCAGGAATCCAAGACAGGTGGCAAATGTTCCATTTCGACAAGAAAAGGTTTGGGCTCTGTGTTATAGAACCAAATTCAATTTCATTATGTATATACTATTAACAACAGAACTTCAGCAACTTTGATGTAATCTCAGCTACATTTTTATTTTATATTTTTGATGCTGGAACTGTAAAATAGGAATTTTTTTTTTTTTAAAAAGTATGGCAAAACCTCAAGACAAGTTTTATAACATTTTAACTAAAAAGTAACTGCGCTATGCAACTGAATGGAAGCAGACTGAATGAGGAATGAATTATCTGTACCGTCATGGTACCAGCAGTCAGTAATGAAACTGTTTCAAGCTCTGGCTTTAAAGTAAATCTAAAGTGTTTTCACCAAGGTTTTTGTATGTGTTTCCTAAGGGAGGCTGGAAAACAAAATGAAACTTTAGGAAAATAAACATTTTAGATATAAATGTAATAACTTTTTGTTGATACTTTCTAACATACTTAGATGTGCAAAATCACAAAAGCAGTAAAAATGAACGGTGTTGTATCATACACTTCAGTGATGTTTGAGCTCCTGTGTGGGATGTCTTGACAAGTGTGCATACTTCCATTTTTACCCTTATGTGTATATTCTATAGACGCAGCTATATGTTGGCCTGGATTGCAGTATCTGAACAAATCACAGATCTTTCAGTGGATGTGTGATGCATCTAATGCTTTACTGTAATATATTCGATCTAAACCTTCATCTGGATCACTCAATGTGTGCGGGACCTGAAATCCCAGGACTGCATCTAATTAGAGTCTAATTGCGTCTTTTCTGGAGTTTGTTACCCAGCATCCTGAGATCTTAAGGACATTAGATTGCTTCTGATGTCTTAAATGCAGGCTATGAAAGAACATCTCTTGAAGCTTGATTTTAAAAGATACTGAGCATTCACTGCCTTCTCTTCAGCCCCACAGGAGCTATGAGTAATCAGTTCTTCTGAAGAGCTAAACGCTAGGGGCAAATTCCAGAAGACAATGTTATTTAACAAGTGGCGCAACAAGAAAAATGGATAAGCTTCAGTTTGCTTGAGGATGGGAATGTGAAAGGACATTTTAAGTTGTTCATACTCTGAAGAAGCTTGAGGGCTCTTGTACAAAAGTATTTAGCAATTAACAACGCGCAAAGTAGTTTTATATAATGCCTTAATGTGTTTTCTTCTTGCAATTTAGGATGAAGGAATGAAAGCAGAAATATTGAGATTACGTAAGAAACTGTGCGAGCAAGAGAAGAAGTTACACAGCACCGTGAAACGCTTGCACTCCACCAACCAGCTGAAGGAAAACATGGAGAAAGTCATCATTGACCAGTGTAAGTGTATGCTTCAGTACTGGTGCTTTTTAAAATTTTTATATTCCATGGCTACCTCTAAAATGGCAGAACCAACAAAATAGATAGAGGCACCCATTCTTTTGCAGTTGCTCTGGTTGGTGTTTTCCTGTGCACACTCAGTTCGTGACAATTAATGAGGTTCAGACTGTACAGAACTGATGGAAAGAAGTCGCCCAGCTACAAAAAGCTGCATAGAGTATCATGAGGAGCAGTTAAGTTTTACACAGCCCACTGATAATGTGTCAATCTATGCCAATAATTGCCAGTAATTACTTGAGTTATTCCACTTCAGACAGTGCCGTTCTCCGCGTTTTCTACCCTACAGCAATTCCTGGCAGAGGCAAAGTTACTGGTGCTGTAGACCAACCCGGCCAAAGTGTTTGACATTGCTCTCAGAATTGTGATTTTGCCTCAGTCTTGATAACGGTGGAATTGGGCCTGTAGATTTTCTGTCTGTTTTGCGTATCACACCGGAGAGCTGAGCACTGGGAAAAGCCAAAGCAGCAGGAAAAGAGATTTCTCAATGCTCCACACCAGACCGAGAAGTGTCAGAGAACAGAAGGCTCAGAACAAGTGAAACAAAAGCTTACCATGAGTCATTTTTTTAAAGAAAAATTAAGACATGCTGTGAAATGATATTTTACCCTTAGCAGCCGTATCGAGAAAATTATGCGGAAACATGAAACTAAGTGGGACATGGGATATATTGTAGCTGTGTTAAGCCAGGTGTCTGTTTTAAGAGATTAATCTCTTCTGCTTTAGAGTTTAATCACTCATCAGAAGAGATTGAATGCAGGTAACCTCTTCTCTACCTTCATGCTATGGCAATATGTGTATTGCAGGAGGAGGATTTAATTTTCTTCTTAAAAAAAAACCCCACCAACTATCTTTACCTTCTCTTAAGAGGTGTGGGACTAAATGACTCATTAGTCTATGCTAGAATGGCACTTGTGTTGTCAGTAATTCATCTAGACTATAAAATGTTACACATCACACAAAGTTATGAAAATGGCCATAATACTGTAAGTTACTCAAATCATTTAAATGCAATGTAGAGGAATAAATGTTATTTTGCTCCATAGCCTGTAATTTTTATATCTATATATTTTTATATACATGTATCTTCTGTGCCTGCAGATTTTTATCCAAAATTATGTTTTGTTCAGGTTTTAAAGTTAAATAGTTCCATTTAGGGTTGTCATATAGAAAATCAAAGCCATTCTATTGTGTCTGTCCAAATAATATCCCTGGGGTAGATTTACTGGTTTCGTTTGGTCAATTCCTAGTTCCAGTGACATCTCAGACAGACATACAGGGTAATTTCAGTAGGGCTGGCCATAGTATAAATCAGCAGAGATTTTTAACCCTTATGGCCAAAATGTCATCCCTATGGCCACCTGCCCACCCATGGTTTCAAAAAGAAAACTGTAGCATCACCCCTTGATTTTTCTCACTCCTTTTCAGGGCATGCAGCCTCAGCTGAACCAGGTTCTAACAAAACAAAGCTGCATTTCCTGAAATCTCCTTAATGCAAAGCACTGCCTGGGTAGCAGCAGCTCTGCTGTTAGTGTCACATCCTCTAAATTCTCTTCATGTACTGAATTTAATATTTTTGATTTAGAAAAATCTAGTTTGGCAGGTGAAATGAATTTACTAGCAGAGTTCTTTATGAGCGGAGAGCACTGAGCCGCACAGAAAGACCTGGATACGATTTTCTATAAGTTTCATTCATTACGGGAATTACAGATGTCAAGTCACCTTTGCCTTAAAGAGCAATTTCAGAAATGTTGCTAAATTGCATCTGTACACAAACTCCTGACCAAGCATACAACAAAACCAGTGGATCATAGGAAGCTGTTTGATTTTGTTAGGATGCTTACACTTGTTTTTTTGGTATTTCTTTTTCTCCTTGTGCTAGTAAGAAAGCAAAGGCACAGCAGCAGGTGACCTTCTCTGCCTTCATTCTCCAAACACCGTTAGCTGGCCACTCTGCCGAGGATATTCAGGTTCCCTCCGTTATTTAGTTGAGCATTCGTAAATACATTTAGAGGCAAAGACTGGAACGTTCTTGTGGCTCAGAGTCTTCTGTGTGCTTTCTCTGGCGAGAGAACTCGTTGCTTATAAACCTCAGCTGAACCTCTGAACATGTAACAATGCAGTGCCAAATTGCAGTAATCTGCCAAGGGTGTAATTATCGCATGACAGCTATACCCTTGCAGTTGTTGGGTTCTCATTATTGTAATGAAAAATCTTTATTATGGCTAAATTGTTTATTTTTTGAGACTGGAATGTTAAATTGGTGCGTGTGAATGGTATTTTTCAGCAGTTACGGAGCTGACACCGATTAGAGAATCACATATTTAACCTGACATTTCTAAATACCAGTTTTCTTTAGAAGCATCCCCTCCTCCGTACACGGGTCTCGCGCTGTCCCCACCGAGGCGGACGAGCTGGATGAACAGAGAAAACTTGGAACCTTTCAGAGCAAGCCCTGACGTGATTTCCCCAAAGCAAATACAGCTTGTTTTGTCCTTGAACTGCTGGAGGATCTGGCCAATTTGTTTGCCATCTGGCCTCTTCCCAGCCCATCATCCCCCTATAATCTCTCCACGGCACAATTTTTCTCCCCCTCCTGCAAACAGTCCTCCCAGCCCAAGTGGGCTCCCAAATTGTAGTTAGATCATGTACCATCTTACCTTAAAATGAACAGGAAGTCTTTCTTTTGAGGACTTAGGTCAAGGGAACCTGATCATTGGTATCACAGGGGGCCGTTGAGATCTGTGCTGGTCAATGCGTGTTTTCACCTTTATCATTCTTGGTACGGTAGAAAAACTTGGAAAACTCTTCTGTGATATTTAGATTTGAAAAGCAGATTATGTGCTAGACAGAACATAGGAACTGGCATTTAGGGGTGGTACTCAGACGTTATTTAGTCTCAGGACTTGAATACAGAGAATATAGAAAGACTGTGCAATATTCTTTTTAATCTCCTCTTTCTTTCCAGTGGTTTTAACTCACGACGTCTTGAAGAAGGCTAGAGGAAACCTGGAAGTAAGTAACATTCATGTTTGCATTTAATTCCTTGGTATATATTCATTAGAAATATTCATTGCTGTGTCAGTAGTATTTTGCAGAATTAGTCCAGTTTGCTTTAGGTTTGCCACCTAATCAAGTCTGGGTGACAGCAGGTTAGTATGATAAATATTCTGCAATATTTGATGTTTCAATTAGAGTTTTATGTGAACAGCTAAACCAGCTCCTTTCTGATGCTTTCCCTAGGTTAATACTCATGTCTGTCATCATCTTCAAGCAGTTTATTTTCAGCAGATCATAGTCCAGTGACCTGCCTACTGAATAAGTTCACAAAAGGCACCCTTATTTAACGCCTGTATATGTGTTAATAGCTGGTGGTGCTTTTTAAAAAATACAGACCCAACAGGCAAAGCTTTTGCAAATAGCTATTTGCTAATGCGATGTAATAAATTAGTTTGAGTGCTTAAGTAATCGCTGTTCAGCTTTGATTTCTCCCAGGAGGTTCAGACTTTACTCCCAGAAGGATGTAACACACTTCTTGACTCCTAAATCCCAACCTTCTCCTCACACCACTCCACTCTGTACATTTCCCAGACCCTCCTTAAATTTCCTTTAAAAAAACCCCTTTTTCTGTGAATCTTCTCCTTCCCTTCACCAGCAAAACCCTGAACACCTCCCCAGGCAGCTGCTGTGCTACCTGAGTTAAAGTGATGACATTAAAAAGTCTTTCTGCTTACAGAAGTCTTATCACTTTAATTTGGAGACCTGCTGAACACAGAAGCTCCTATTTGCAGATGCTTTTGCAGCATTAATGGCTCAGGGGTAGGGACAAATTGCATGTGTTTGAAGTACTGTAGAACAGTAATAATTACTGCTTTTCTATCCAGGTCCCAGCAGCTGAGAATCAAAAATCACCTACCTATACCAGCAAAAAAAGGATTCTCTGAAGGAGAAAGTTCTGCTGATAAAAACCATTCCTGTGGTTGTTGTTTGCTTCTTTATGCCTTACTATTTATTGATGTAAAAATGTTTGTTCAGCTCTTTTAATGGAATCAGCCTTTGACCAAAAAAAAAAAGACAAAAGAGAAATCTTTTGGTAAATAACTTATTTAACATTTTCTGTAATGTAAAAGATGGTTTTTAATATTTATTACAGAAGCAAGGTACTGGAGGTATTGAAGAAAAATCCAGATTTTTTTTTTTTTTTAAGTTGCCTCATTTGAAATTTTATATTTGTATCTGTCATGTTATAAAAATATTTGTTGTTACAGTCAAACAGGTCCTGAAATAATCAAGAATGTGATCCACCTCCCAAATTGTTTATCTACTGCTAAGAGAATGTAGGTTAAAAAAAAAAAAGCTGCCAGCTGTCATTGTTTTATAGCAATATGAGAAATGTTCAATATTTTAAAGCATTTTAAACATACCTGGAAGGTTCTTCTGGAAGCTGCCTGATGCTGAGCTTTCTCTTTGCCCTGTTAGAAACAGACTGCTGTTAGGTCTGAAAATATTACTTAGAATCAGGCAATTAAAATGAAGAATAATCATGAATGCGTTTGTGTTGTTTTGTTTGAAACATCAGACCTTGAACACATATTGAACAAAGAAGCCACATTACAATGTTGGTTTCCTGAGTTCAGCTGCAATTAACCCCATCCTTACCAGCTGTGTATGGGGTGGGGAAGCCCTTTCCTGGAAAGTCAAAACACATTTTGCTGTTGGCAAAACATGAATGTCACCCGTGTCCCCGAGCAGACAGAGCCCACTTGAGCGACACAGCCAAACAGTTTCGAAATCCATTTTTCTGCTAAAAATTTCAAAAAATGTTTCTCAAATTTCAATAAATCTTTTACAATAGGTTTTTATCTCCCACATTGATACATCTAACAGTGATACTTCGTCAAGGCCAGAGAACACCAGCATCAAACCTGCCCGTTGTGTTCCACTCACCCCGCCTGCTGCCTTTGCAGTGGTGCCTCAGGTTAGAGCAGCCGAGCACTTGGTTTTGCAGCAGAGCTGCGTGTCTGCAACTGGGAAAACAACTTAATTTCACCCTAACACAACCAGAATTTAAAGTCGTTTGTTGGTTACAAAAGTAGATTTTATGGCTTTTAAATTGCAGCTTGATATTAACTGGTTGGAGCAGCTGCGTCCTCCCTTTGGGCAGACCCCTGCTCCTAAATTCTGGGTGGGTGCCAGTACAAGAGCCAAGTGCCACACGGGTCACACTTGGTCCTGGTTAGTGGGGTGGTCTGTCAGATTGTGACAACAACATAAAGCCTGTCAGCGTGTCCCTGCCAGGACCTGCCTACACACGTTGACAACAAGGGACCTTCTCTGAAGCATGAAAATGTATTTAGTGGGACGTCCCGCAGCCTTGCTGGGGTGTCCTGCTCTGAGAAATGTCACTTGCCTTGGTGACCCCAACCTCCCGGCCTTACCTGGGTTGGTCTGAACCTCCCATCGAGTTCTGGATGCACCCCCAGTCCTTTGAAGGAAATTAGAGCCCAAGAGCAAATCCTCGATGTCTTTAGCTGGCAGCAGGGGGAGGCAAATTCATTTGTCTGGAGTAGAGGAAAAATGCCAGAAAAAAAAATAAATCAAAAAAGTTAAAAATAAACTTTGCAAATTGGAAAAGGGGGAGGCAAGGGAAGAGCATGCAGTCAAACTTGTTCTTCAGTCTCTTCACACATTATTGTCCTCACAGCTCACTAAAAACGTCAAGTTAATTTTACTAAGTAGCTAAATTATAGACACTCAGATGTAATCAGAATCTGCTATACATTTCAACTTTCAAAATTAATCATCCTACGTTTTTGAGTTATAACACCTGAAGGAAACAGCTGTACATCTATATATAGTACACCCCTGTCTCTTGGTCTTGTTGCAGCCTTTTCACCCCCTACACCATCTGTACTTAAAAATTAATTAATTTTCTTTTCCCTTTCCTGAGCTGATTTGCCACTTCCCTCTTACCAGTCCCTGCTGTGCCCTCTCAGAGCTCTTCTCCTGACCCTTTTTCCTCCCAATCAGCTCCGATTGCTGCATCCAGTTCCCAGCAGAGGATGCGCTGGTGCCGGGCAGGTCAAGGGGACGCGCTCGCTCTGGAGATTTGGTTAACAGGGAGAAAAAAAACCCCATGGTATATCATTACCTCTTTAAAAACAGATGATGCTACGAGATCAAAGTATTTCATCTTAATGAGAAGTGCCTCTTAAACACACACAATTTACTGGGCCAGTTTAAAAAGAATTAAAATTTAAAAAAAAAAAAAAAAAGCTTAGCAGATGGAGAGCTGCAGAAGACAAAGCTTATGGAGTGTTAAACTTTGTTCCCGTTAAACAAAATTAAATTTTCCTTTAAAAATAATTATGCGGGAGAAAAATAAGCAGCATAAGCAAATGGAATTAAAGGAGGGGGATCATTTGCTTAGTGAGTTCCTGCCCGTACTTTCATTACATGCGCAAGGTGATTTGAAACAAGACAGAGTGGTTCAGGAACGAACACGGCGGTAGGTGAGGGGAGACCTGCGGGTCTGTCGGCTTTACCTGTGACCTTGAACCTCTGTTTTTTCCCCAGGCCTGTGGGCAGAGCACAGGTTGTGGGCCTTCTCCTGCAGGATGCTGAAAGCCTGGTCAGAATAAGGGAAAAATAAAATAAAAAATAAATTAAAAAAAAAAAGACAAGGCTTTTTTCTTCTCTTTAGGCCCACTACAGCAAGCAGAGCTACACCAGAATAAGGGAAATATTTAGTGCCACGGGGGCAGAGCAGTGTTAGATACACCCCAGTAGCCCCAAGCCCCCCACCCCTCTGGGCAGCACGGCTGGAGCCAGCAGATCCAGCCTGAGAACAACGATGTAATTACCTCTGCCGAAGAGAACGAACAGAAATAATATCAAAAAAAAAAAAAAAAAAAGATCACAGGTGGTCGCTTGTATTAAAAATAAATCAATGCTAATGCATTCAAGCGTTTAAAAACAAAAGCGCAGCAGAGCTGGGTGGTATTTTAATCTCGACTAAAGCCGCCAGTTCCATTTTTGCGAGGGAGCCGGTGATGGTTTGTGGGATCCCGTGTGCTGGGGGCCTGGAAGGGGACGGGGTTATTGTGGGGATAGGGCAGAGCCCTGGAGAACCGAGCCCAGGGGAACGTGCCCTCTTCACACCCCGCATTTGTTTTAAACACTCCTGAACTAGACGGAAAGCAAATCCTGCCATCGCTTCCAAATTCAACAGAAATGACCGCGTGGGAAGAAAAAAACATAAAAAGGAAGTGGAAACACTCTCCATAATTCTATTGACACCAAAATCCTGATTTTAAAGCAGCCAAACCTGACCCCTGGGCACAAGCTGAGTGACACCGCAGGTCCCCAGAGCTTTTCCACCCCAGGCAGGTTTGGGCTGAGGGTTAAAGCCTGAGCCTGGGAGCAGCCGCATGGCTTTGCTGTGAGCAAGGTCAAACCATCCAGTGCAAACGTGCCCCTGCTACTGCACATATTAAAGCCCTTCAGATACACCCAGCAGCTGCTTCTAGGAGGCTTTTCACAGCTTTTTGCACCCCTGGGTGCAGATTCTGCTGCTGGTCAATCACTTCTGGCCTCTGGACGTGGCAATGCAGCCGAGCACAGTGTTACCCCAGGGATGCTCTGGCCGGGCCCCGCAGGCTGATAAATGCCAACATCAACCCTTCTGTACCAGCAGCGCACCCTGCAGAACCCGGTCTCGTTTGCTGTAACAACCTGGAAAAAAGCTGCTTGAATAGCACAGATACCCCACGTTCACTTCTCCCCCATCCCTCCCTTCCTGACCTGGTCCAGCTCTCCCTTCCTGACCTGGTCCATCTCCACACCTTGGCTCCTCGGGTCCATTTCTGAGCCTTTCTGGCAGAGCCAGTAGGTGGCAAGAGCAAGTTGTGCTGGCAGGGTTGTTCTGGCTGGGAGCCGGGACCGGACCGAGCTGCACAGGGCCCAGCGCGGCCCTGCAGCTGCGAATCCTCCAGCACGAAGCCGCTGCTCTGGGTTTCTGCTCCTGCCCGTCTTGCGCCTCTTCTGCTTGCAGCAAGCTGAAATAGACCCAAAACAAACCCCTTTTGCTACTAAAAGGCCTCTTTTCCACACCCACCCCCCCCAAAGTTTGACATCATGCTGGACTCACAATCGAGAGTCTGGTTTTCAATGCTGGGCACCAACCAGAGCGCATCGCTCCAAAGGGAATTGCTCTCAGGGAAGGGCAGGCGGCTGCTGCCTCCCCTGCAGTGAATAATTCCAATTTAGCAGGGGGTGAAGCATGGGGAAGGAGCTCAGGCACTTACTTTATGTCTTTTAGCAGAGATAAAGGCTGTAGCATGTGTTTGCAGCAAAGAGCCTTGCAGGAGGAGAGGTTGCAGCCTCCGGCTTCTCTGGAATGCAAAGCAGCAACTGCGACAGCCAAGGCTGCTCCTGGGCTGGCGACACCAAGAAATAAGAAAGATTTCAAGTCACTTTAGTGGCCCCTTTCCCACCTTTCTGTCCCTTTCCTCACCATCCTCCCACACATCAAATCTAGGTTTTGCACAGCTTGATCCCGTCTCCAGAGAAGCAGCACAACATCGAAATTCAAGCATCGGCACGGAGTCGCAACACGTCTTTGCAAACCAGAAAATCAAAAGCGATAAATAAATCACAAGTAGCCCCTTTTCCTACCTGTCTACCCTAGGAAGTCACTCTAATGAAGTTCCCAGCAACACAAAATCCAGCCCTCAGACCCACTGGGCTCTCCCCGTCCGTCCAGGTGCTTTGGTACCCACAGCGCCCCTGCCCCATCCTGCGCTCAGACCTGCCGCTCCACACCCAGCAACCACATCACCTTTATCTTTAATTTTTGAACCGACCCCTCCTGAGAAAAGCTCTGCATGCCTATTTTTTATGTGTTTATCTTGTCATTTCTTTAGAAAGATACTTGTTACAGTATTTTTTCCTCTCCTTCCCCCCAGCCCCGCCATCTGAGGAATCTACTTGGGTAATTTGTTGAAGCGGGTTGCTGGGACATGCATTATGCATGAGATGCAATCTTCATTTTTTGCACTCCACTGTGTGCATTCTCAAACAGGGATGGCATCGCGTGCCCGCACGCAAAACGAACATTAGCAGCTGAAAAAATAAAAAAGAAAAAAAGAAAATGCCCATTTATTTAAGGGAAAGCAAAAACCCCACCACCCTCCACTCTCTCAAGCTGTTCTAGCTGGGATTGCTCAGAGCAGCTAAACAGCAAGAGCAGTCAAGTTGTTCCCACTTATACTCCGCTGTTGAACAAACTGGCTCAGAGCTGCTGTGTTCAGCGGGACACAAACAGCCGGCACCGACATCATCGACTGTGCAACATCACCAAACACACCGAAGGGGGCACAAACCCTCTCCTAGGAGGAGGCTCGCTCTCTCCATCCCTCCTGGTATCTACACATACACATACACACACACATATATGCCTGTGCACTTGCATTTTTAAGCCCATTCTTGCTGCTAGAGACAATTAAATCTGTATTAGCCACTCCCGTCCACATCTTTTGTGCTACAATGGCTTTCTGAGCACGTCATGGGGCCAAACCCCAAAGGGCACTTTCACCAAGGCTTTGAGCCTTTATGACCTTATTAATCCACCTTTCCCCCCAACACACCCCCCTTTACCGTCTCTGGATGCCCGACTCCTTGGCCAGTTGCACCGGGAGCAGATGGTTTATTGCGCAATGGGGATGTGGCAGGAGCTGGTGACACCGGTGGGTCAAATGATTAAGGACACAAATGACTAAGGACACACGCTGCTAAGAGTTGTGTCAGAAGCCTTCGGGTTAAATGCATAAAGCAGAACCACACAAAAAAAGATACAGAAAATTCGCAGGTCATCAAAACCACCTCTTCCACCCCCGTATTTTATGCTTGGAGGTCAGCTTGCGTTATTTTAGAGCAATGAGATGCATACCTCATTTTAAAGTTCATTTAAAGGGCGGTCGCGACATTGCTGTTGGCCTCAGCCCCTTTGTCACCTCCCTCGCACAGGGACATGGTGGGCAAGGGGGGTTTCAGCTCCACTGGGTCACTGGCACCCGAAGAGGGATGAACCTCCTGCCCTGCAGCGGCTTGAAATGGCTGGAGGAGAAAACGAAGGACAAGAAACCAGGTCTGTTAATCCCAAGAAGAGCACGAGGAGTGGAGAAGAATCAGAAAGTGGCCCCTGAGAAGGAATAAAGGGGGAAAATAATGTCAGAGAATGAATAAGAGGGAGAGAAAGAGGACGTGTGGAAAGGGAAAAGGGACAGGATAAAACAGAGACTGGGATACAAGGCAAATTATTTTTGATTCTTTGGCTTAAGGGCTAATTTATTACAGTGGTAAATCATGCTTAGGACAGTTAATATAGCAGCCAGAGCCTGGATGCTATTTAGACAGTGTAATAATGATATTAACGCTCAGAAAAGAGGAAAATCTTAACTGCCTACAGGCCACGTCTCCCTCTTTACAGTCTCCCCTTCTGTTCAGCCTCAAGAAATACAGCACTTTCCCAGGGCCATGGGGCTTCATGCAGGGGCAGAAAGGTTTTGTGGAAAGGCACAGGGTGGGTTTCCCTTATTTTAACATCCCACCCTGAGCTGGGCTTAGGCTGCAACGCCACGTTTTCCTCTCTCCCTGCCCCTGTGCACCAGTGCTGGGGATGTGCCATCCACACATTAACCTGGTGGCTGCTCATGCACCCACCAGGGCAGATATAAAGATGTAAAAAGAAAAACATTTTGTTAAAAAAATACACAAAACCCAACAAACAAATGTATAGGCTAGCTGGTGTATGTCCAACACACACAGGTGAAGGGGAAGGTGGGGACACAAGAGCTTCAGCTGTGATTTCTGGGGTAGAGATTGGCTCTATAAACCAACTAGGTGAGGCTGAGCCTCTCGTCACACCTCCGCAGCTTAACTCAGTCAACCATGAAAAATCTTTACACTGTATAAAGATGGCGTATAGATATACATAGACAGAAACTTCCTAGGGGTTAGAAAAGGCGAGATGGTTCATTACAGACACTGGGAAGCGCGGGAGCCGCCCCATCCCCGCATCCTCCATCCGCTCGTGGTTCAGCAGGGAGGAGTGCTCAGAACCAGCAGTTCGTTAAGGCTTCATTAAGATATCTGCACTGCACAGGGCCGGCACAACTCGCAGACATCCCACCCTGACGCTTTGCTCGGCTCTGCCCCGGTCTCGGGGCTGCCACGTCCATCCTTCGCTGCCTCCTGCCCCGGCTGCAGTTGGAGCTGGGCTGAGCATCCCACAGCTCCTGCGAGATGCAGGTGTCCAGTGCTCAGCTCCAAACCTGCTGGCCCTCCAGGCAACAAGCGACATTGGCAGCCTTGAAAAATTATGTAAAAGACATGAAAAACCAACCTGCTTCGCCTCAAGTCATCAGAGCAAATTCCGCATTCTCCAGCAGTCACGTAATGTGAAATTGAATAACTCCATTGTGCGCCGATGCTGCTGCCAATGGGAGAGGCAAATTCTCCGCTTCCCCCGAGCACAATTTGAGCTCATTTGCTCTTGATTTCCCCCCAGCGTCACCTGCCATGAAATCCATACTGTGATCCCAAGGCAAACAGCTACCCCAGCATCCCTTTGCGGCACAGCACGAACTCACAGGTCCCACAGCCCTCACCATATTCTCCTCCCTGAAGGCATGAAAAAAAATGGAATGAGAGATTATATTATCCCACCAACCCATCCCAGTCTTCCCCGTGCTGCACACTGGTGCTCTGACAGTCTCCACCAGTATTCTGCTTGCCTAAAGCCACAGCAGGATTTTTTTTTGTGTAGATGGGAATATATTCAAGAAATGTGTTTACTTACATCCCATAAAAGCACAATAAACTTATCTCCAGACATTGCATTAAAGAAATACTGTGATTTTAAAAGTTACTTTGTTCTAAAACTCCTCCAGGCAAAAAAGATAATAAAAAAAAAATAGCAAGCCACTGGTGGTTAAAGGAAAAAAAGAACCATGCGGTTATAATTTCACTCAACGGCCCATCTCTAACAGAGCAGCACACAAAATGCACATGTGGGATAATAAGTTAAAATATCTTGGAGAAAGCTGTTAATCTACAGCAATGGTAAATAAGGGTTGATGGGGAGAGCGAAGGTGTTTTACAGCGTGGTTCGCGTTATTGAGTCCACTAGATGTCAGATTGGCACTTGGGAGCCTGAGGTGGTTTGAAATGCGGTACGGATTGTCTCGCGTTTGATCTTCTAAACCTGTCTCCATCCATCATCGTCAGCAACTGTCAAGATAACAGGGGACAAGTTTTGATTGGAGCCTGATTGTTTTTTGGTGGTGCAAAGGCAGAGATGCATATGGTCCCGAAACCTGACATTTCTACTTCTTCTGCTGGAAAAATGTGACTTTATGCAGAAATAGGGCTAACTTCCACTATAAAACTCATTTGTTTGATGAAATTCAGCCTGCAGAACAGGAAGGATATTCGTGTTTACACACGCTTCAATGCAGGCTGGCAAGTACCCGCTCCTTGATTGGTTTTAGTTACATCTGATGACAAATGCAGTGAGAAAGATCAATATGAAGAGATTGGGCCTGGTAACCTCCACCGACGGTGCAGAATTGACACTGAGGCTTGACACAGGGAAACTGAGAAACAGCATGAAAATTTTATGCCGCCAGAGCAGCTTTGTAATGATCTGCTCTCCGGAGACCCTCAGGGCCTCTTGCATTGTGCTGATTTTCCCCCTGGGCTGCCCTTTCAGGAGTGATTTTTGCAGCTCCTGGCTGGGTTTGTCAGCAGGGCCGACCTGTCCCCGGGGAGACCTCTTGGCCACAACCTCAGCAAGACCAAGGGTTGAACCATAGAATCATTTTGATTGAAAGAGACCTTCAGGATCATCAAGTGCAACCATAACCCACCCCTGGCACTACCCCATGTCCCTGAGAACCTCATCCCCGCATCTGTTCAACCCCTCCAGGGATGGGGACTCCACCATTGCCCTGGGCAGCCTGTGAGCGATGGCAACAGGATTTGGCTCAAGACATCACAGTAATATGGTGCTGATTACAGATTTTACCAGCACAAGCTTGTGAGGCGATTGCTTTCCTTACAAGTGCCAGTAAAACACTTACACCACACTATTAAATGGCCTATATATGCCACATCACTCTTCTGTAAAATATTTCAAGTGTTTTAAATTTTTATGTCATCTTTTCTCCTTGTACCTCATGGCTGTAAAAGCAGGCTGGGTTTCACAGGCAGGAGCTCAGCTGAACAGAGCTCGCTGGGAGGGGGAAGCCACCTTCACTTCTTCACTTATCCCATGGTCTTAAAAAAAGTCTTAGCTGTGAAAGCATGAAATGGAGTCAAATTACACAACGTGATCTCCCGTGTAAAAAATATGCAATCCAAAAGAATCCCATAATTCCTCTTGAGCCTGATGGTAAAAGTCTAGATTCACAGCTTATGGCTGGTGAAGCCTTCGATTTCACTGGTCTCGCAGTGCAACGCAGAGGATGCTCCTTAAAAAACTATAATTTTAAGTCTATTTTTACTGAAGACACGCAAGGACCGATTCGAACATGTGTGCATCTAGAAACAGGAGGACACATCTCCAGCAGTGATGGGAACTATTTACAAAACATCAGGGAAACAGACCAAAAAAACCCCCAAACCAGCCCAGTGCTGAGATGCAGCAATCCAGCTGACCTCTTCCCAGCATTCATCAGATGAACACAAAGTTTTTGGAGAATCTTGGAATGAAAAACCCCAAACCCACCCTAAGGTCAGTCAAAGCAATGTGGCTTGTTCCTGAGGGATAATGAATGAATTAACACTAGGACAGAATCTGTTCGCTTAGCATAAACCTTGGTCAGGATGTTTTTCTGATGGCAAGGGAAAAGATTAGCATGTGATCACTCCAAAATCTCTCTAAAAAAGGAAACTGTACAGGGCTGGCAATGAGGATAACGCAGGTGTGCATTAGAGAGTCCCTATAATCCCCTGGCACCCCCACAACCACCTCTGCAGCAGTGGTGACATTAAACCTGCCCAGACCCATCACTTGCATCACCAGCAGGGGTTTGGGGTGACAGAGGGCAAAAGGAGGACACAGTCCTGCCCAGAAAGCTTCTGAATGCACAGGACAGTGACATGAGTCAAAGAGACTCAGCCCTCGACTGAAGTTTCTAGTCAGGAGGACAGACACACGGACACCGTCACGTCCTGTGGTCCATGTGCAACATGGCCAGGGCTGCCCAGAGCATCACCTGCAGATGTGAGCGACGCAGGTGTCCCACCGAGCGTCCCCCCTCACACCCTCCCGGTCTGTCTTGCCTGAAGTTAAAATATATCTTTGCCAAAGAACCAATTTCAAAACACTTCCATTTTCCAACCTCGGGCTACTGCTCCTAGCATCTTGCTTTAATTTTTTTTTTTTTTTTGGGTCCTTTCAGGAACTGACACAGTTGAGAGAGCAGAGAAATTAAAGTGTGCAGGATTGCCTCCTGCATTGATAGACTCAGATTCTTATTCAAACTGAGACTTTAAAAAAAAAAAAAAATGTAACTGGGATCTCTCTTTGCTCAGAAATCTGTATTCCATTAACTCTGGCATAAGGCACAATGTAAACCAAAAGAAAGAGAAACTCAGACCAGGGGACGGCTAGAAAACAGAGACAGAGTAAATTAGCATACTCAGTGTGCAAAGTGAACAGAGAACTTTGACTCGTATTGAATTATCCTCATGGAAGGAAGAGTCAGACCCTCCTCGCCACTGCAATAGAAGCCTATGGCCAAGAGGGTCCATGTGAATCTGGTGCAGAGATAAGAAGGAGCCAAAGCTCAGTGAGCATCACTTTCTTGCAAAGATCAGCTGCTCTACTTGAAGCTGGAAAACACATGCACCACACTGGGCAAAACAAGAGCCAAGAGCACCCTGACAGAAACCCACCAGGCACTGACATCTGAAGGAAAAGTGGTAAGCAAAAAAGTGACAATAATCCCATTATACCGTGACAAAAAGTTGGTTTCTGGCCCTCAGAGGGAAGTGGAAAGCAGAGCAGGGTCCATCCAGACCTGGTGGGGCAGCAGCTCCCATGTGGCTGTGGTTACGGGGCTGGGGGGGCTCAGCGCCAGGAGGGGCTGCAGGAGCATCCCCAGACAGGAGCAGGACAAACCCTGCTCAGCGGTGGTGCCCGGGGAGGCCTTTTGGCAAAGCGAAATGGATGCCCTCCCCTTGCTTCGTCCAGGAGCCAGAGCCAACCATCCTCAGGATGCTGGAACCCTCGAATGGATGAGCGTGATCAGAAAACATCAGGCAGGCAGGTGGCAAACCAGGAGAACGGGTCATGATTTGGCTGCGCACAGCTGCTGAGTGTGCTCTCAGCCAGCCCCCCTGAAAGCAGCAGGGCCCCCTGCATTTCCCCACCTGTTAGTCCATGTCGGTACAAGCATTAGCGCAGGGGGTGACGACGCTTATCTTAGCACTGGTCCACGTGGTGCTTGGCACAACAGGAGCTCAGCATCGCCAATGGGTAATTATCGGTGCACCCAGTGCGGCAGCAGACGGGACGCAAAGCCAGGACCCCAGGCAGGTCATGGTCCCCACACCAGAGCGGCAACTTGTGGGGACCAACTGACACTCTCCATACAAAATACCCCTTGTTTTCTCAGCGTGATGCTCTAGGTTGAAAGGGCCGCACCACTAGCGCTGGCACTAATGAAGAACCATCTCCCACAGGTTTGTGTCTTAGGGCCAACGGCAAGATCTGATTGAAACTCTTCCTGGAGCCAGGACGTTCAGCCTTTCCCACATGGATGTGTTTGGATCTGATGAATGAGCTTGTGGGGCTGTTCTTTCCTTAGCTGAGCCATGAATATGATACCTTTCTGCAGCATGACTCTGCTTCCACAGCATTGATAGGATGTAACGATACAAAACGTTTGCACAGCAAGGTGCAGAGCGAAGGAAGGAGGTTGCAGAAGGGAGAAGAAAGAATTATAAGATGGTGGGAGAGAAGCACAGGGGCACCCTCAGTGCCATTGCTGGACTGTAGTCTAAGTCATTCTAAAGCGAAGGCAAGGCATCTGTTTGCAGAAGTGCACCATGATTTGTTCATATGCATTAATGAAAACATATTTGGGACATCTCTGTCAGAGTGAGTTGAAATTCAGAAAAGCAATTGAAGTCTGTGTACATACATGTAGGGACTGATCACATCAGCCTGTTTCCTAAAGACATGTGTCTGTAAAAGATATTATATTAAAAAAAACCAAACCCCAAACCAAATGACAACAGCAAAAACCCCACCTTCCCCCAGGGTATTGCAGAGCGCACCTTCCCTGTTAACAAATTCCCTCCATTCACAGCCCTTAAGGCTTATGGCACTTGGATGCAGTTCTGCATGGGGCTGAGCTTCACCAGAAGGGAGAGGAGGAAAGAAACGCTGCAAATCCCCGATGGGCTCTTGCAGCTCCTGTGGGAGCCCTGCCAGGGACCAGCCAGAGCACGGCTGGCACACAGGCCAAATGGCACCATGGTCCACACAGGCAGAGGTGATGATGTGATGCATGCAGGGATCTTTCCAGCTGGAGGTATTTTAAACACACAGAAAATAATGTCGGAATCATAGGACTGCAATCTTTAAATTATATTCAAAAAAGATGCTCAAGGCATATATCATTGAATTATGAACAGCTTTGGCAGCTTTATTGATGATGTTGAATCTGGTTGACAGATGCATTTACACTGCATAAGCATTTGAGATGCTAGAGTAATTGCTTATTAGTCTTGTTGTGAGGCAAAACACCAGATTGAAATAAATAGGAGCTCATGAACACAGAATTTTGCTGCCTCTTTGATTATTTTTTCAAGCTAACCATCTGCTAAGCATCTGGGATTCTTAGAATCCAAGATCCATACCACACACAGGTGGGAATTAAAAAATACAAATAGAAGGCGCTTAAGAATCCAAACAAACTATAATATAAAATTGTCCAGAATGACTAAGGAGTTTCTTTCCTAGCTCGCATACAAATGTAGGAAGTTAAGCTCTTACCCTACACACTGAGTAGATGCACAGCCAAGCTACTGTGTCCATGTCCTGCACTCATGCTCTTCAATATGTGCCAGGGCCAAAAAATGGTGTGTATCGTACCCATGGAGGGTCTGCAGAGAAGCAGCCAAGCAGGGTATGTGGCGACCGTGGTCCTTGACACAAATGGGACACACCAGGAGAATCCAAATTCCACTGAGCTCACCAGAAAAGCTTCCAGGGCTCTCTAGGGCTTTGCTTGCTAGAATTTTGGTAGACAACGTAAGACTTCAGGTTGTCCCCATCCCTGTCCTCACCACGTCCCTGTGCTGTGCGGCCTGAAGACTCGGGGGAAGCAGCACTGGGTACGTTCGAGCCGCATTCTCGGTTGAGGAGTTGCAACCCCCACAATAAACAGAAAATGACGATCTGAGGTCCAAAACTCAAGCAGGGCAAACTCAGGAGTCAGAATGATGTTTGCTCCGCAGTTTATTGCAGCCTGTGGGATGGCAGGCTTGATAAGAACATAAAATTGATATTTGAATTTTCCCCAGCTGCCATTGCACTTGATACTGAGAACATGAGTTAATAAAAACAGCCAGTTAAATAACTGTCAAACTCTAGCAAATACCCATAAAGCAAATGTTCTTTTAAAAAAGCAAATTAGACATGCATTTTTCTCCGTGAAAAAGTGCAATTAGAGAAGCTTTATAACTAATATTTGTTTTTGCTTCTGAAATATTAAGGAACTTTCCTAAACGTAGCACAGTGAAGGGTTTCAATTAATCTCCTTTGAACACACACACACACACACATTCAGGTGTTTAAAAAGGAAAAAGAAGAAAGAATGATTTGTGCATCACAATCTATCATCTCCAAAAAAGCTGTAAACAGTATCTTAGAGAGCAGAGTTTGTGTGACAAATTTGAGATTAGGCGGATTCCGATCTAAAAATTAAATTGCTTATCAGAGAAATAATATTAGAGTAAAATAAATTAGAATCTCTACTGAAGACTCTAAAAGTAATTTTTAAAATTAATTAGAATCAAAAAGATGGATCTCAAAGGATAGGACAACTCTAATTTAGACAGACGGTAATTAATTCCTTATTTCAGAAATTCATTAACAGGCTGTAAGAGCAAATCATTCCTTTGCTGGAGTTAAGCTCCAGAGAGAAAGATGCATCTGGAAAGGGGAGACGAGAACTCCCCTGCATCCGGGGCACGGGGGCAGCAGCTGCCTAAGGGGGGTCACAGTGATTTGTTTTGGGGTCCCCCGGGGTTTGGACCCATAGCTGGTCACGCTCCCGGCTGGGTGGGGAAGGGGCTGCAAGCACAGAAGAGAAGCTGAACCACAGTTCTCGCCAGGATTTGTGGGTGGGGAACATAAATAAAACCACAAAATATTGCTCTTATTTCTTGTGAAAAGCAACACAATGGGCAGCCCCTCTCCGGTTCTTGGTTTCCCCATCTCGTTTCACCCTCACCAAGCTCCTGACTGACCAGCACAAATCCCACCCCAGGTCCTCAGGCCCCAGTGTGGAGACCAAAAACCTAGAGATTTGAGGGAGTTTTACCATAAAACCTTGGTGCGCAGCAACAGGGAACTGAGCTTAGAGCAGACAAATTTCCACCTTCTTCCTCTGCTCCAACCTAAAGCCCAGGGACACTTTTCATTGCTCTAAAAAATAAACAACCCCACCCAACTGGCAGAGCAATATCCATGAAGAAAATAACTCATGCAACTCCATAGACTTAGCACATGAATTTCCATTGCTGATAAATAAATGCCCTGGCAGCCTGGGCTGCTGCCAGAACCCCCCAGAGCAGATTCACAACCGCCACTCTGCTCTGCAACCCTTGGAGATGCCAAAGCTCAACGCTGGTCCTTGCCAGAGAGCGCACTTCGCTAGCTGGCATCTGGATCCCTTTGATAACTGGTCAGGCTTGGAGCTCATCCTCCGAGCTGGAGGGTTTGTCGTGGGGAGGATAAGCAGGGCACGAATCTGCTGCCTGGACCCAACTGGAGAGAAGCCCAAACCTAAATCCTTATATCTGAGAAGACCTGAGCTCTGGATCTGGATCCGAGGAGCATCCTGCTGGCCTGCCCATCTGCGAGGGACACAGCCCAAGTCCCGGGTCCGCTGTGCGGTGGGATGCAGAGCCATAAATATGGATTAAACCCTCCAGTCTGAACCCTTTGGGCTGAGGACTGTCACCTACCCCATGGCAGCAGTGGCCCTGGGCTTTGCTGGCTTCTTGGCCCTACTGCAATAGAAAGGATTAAATGGACTTTTCTCCAGGGAAGGAACCTTGTGACCTGTGCAGTGTATGGACAGATGGTTCCCAAGATCTTCATCCAGACACCGGAGGGAGGAGATAGAAATACAACAGGATTACCTAGCACTGGTTGCAAAATAATCTCCCTCTGTACCTCAACTCATGGTCCCCATGTCCTAATTGGAGAAGTAGCTTCCCAGGAGGACAACAAATCCCCTGGCAGTGAGACTTTGCCATTTGGGACCAAAAAGGAGCCACACAACGCGACATAAACATATATATAGAGAGAGCAAAATATGCTTAGTACAATATCCCACATTTTGCTCAGTGAATCAAACGTTCTGTCTGCCACTGTGTTGTCTCATTGATTTACCACGTGAAAAATGTCTGGAAATTGTTTGGTTTGCTGTCGTTATAACCCAAGGATATTAAATTTACATCAACTCAGCAACGAGAGCACAGCAAAGGAAATGAAACATTCCCTCCAGAGCGAGGAAGGGACACGCATCCCTTCGAACACATGGTACAGGTTTGGATCTCTGCTTTTCCTCCTGCTTCATCGTCAGCTCCCAGGCTGAGCACAAACGGCTCGGTTTTCCTTGGAGAAAGTCCTGGACAGAGCAGAGGGGATGATGCTGGAGATGCTTTTATCCCACATCTCTTCCAAGCCCTGCATGCCCTGAGATCGAAGGCACCGTCCCCCATCCAGCCCCTCACCACATCTGCTGGTGCAGCTGGCATCTGCCACCTGCCACCACATCGCTGTCCTGTTCAATCACAGAATGGTTTGGGGTTGGAAGTACCTTCAAAGCTCATCCAGTGGCCCCCCCTGCCATGACAGGGACATCTTCACCAGCTCAGGTTGCTCAGAGCCCCGTCCAGCCTGGCCTGGGATGTCTCCAGGGATGGTTCATCCACCACCTCTCTGCCCAACCTGGGCCAGGCTCTCACTGCCCTCGTAGAAAAAATATGTAGAGCCATAACTCACTGGCTGGTTCCTCATCTGCAACCTGTGGGGAAACATCTGTCCAAGCACAAAGAGCTGCAGGTGGCTGGTCATTCTCCACCACAGCCACACACACCCCAAGCTGCTGCCACATCAAGAGTCTCCCTGTTCCCTTCGCAAATCCCCAGGGAGCCACTTAGCTGCCTCCTAATCATCAGGAGGCCTCTGGATCCCTGTATTGATACCAGAAAGCACTTCCACTTCAGTGTAAGCTCCTTATCTCACCGAAGAGCGTGCTCAATGCCTCTTATCCCATTACCCAATATGAAGAACTCTCATTCTTCCATCTACCAGAAGGATAATTTTGGCATCTTTACAGCTTTGTTACCCAAGTATCTCCATCTCACCCACCCTTCCCTGATTGTTGATAAACATGGAAATCCATTCCCCTGCTAGCAAGGGGAACAGGAAATCTTTTATCCTCCCCCGATAAATGGTAATAAGCTTCTTATCCTCTTACCAATAACTGAGCGCGTTGCAAATCCTGTATCAGACACACCAGGGTTAGGGTTGTTTGTATTACGTGAAGAGATTTTGTAAAATGACAAATAAAAGGCATATCGTTTTGTTCTTTTATCTGAAACTTCCTTCTAGGAGGGAAGGCAGAGTTGTTTAGAAGTGGGTTTAATTGGGTATTATTCAGTATCAGGTTGAGGCAAGTTCTCTTGTCTCCCACAAAGAACTTCTGCACTAATTTGTTCCTACTCGTGGATGAAAGGTCATTGTGCTGACTAGGAAGTTAAGTAAACAAAATTAGCATCTAATTTAAGAGACTTCTTATTCCCTCTGGTGTAAATTAGTGTAAAAATTAGCAAGACTTTCAGTTGCTTCTGTTTTCTGCATTCAAAATGCATCAGTTCCCTGAATTTAATGGTGTGGAGTCTTATTATTTCTTTATTTATGCAATTGCATATATATGGGTGGTGAGATGGAAGGAACCGAATATATCAGCCTCAGAAGTGAAGGACGTTCAAGGTTAGCAAAAGCAGGACAGAAGAGGTCACAGCAGCACAGACACATGAACACTGAGGACTAACAGCTCTCCACTCACAGATGGGAAAACATTTTAAGAAACCAAATGTCGCCTTTAGCTGTAAAATTCAGTGCCACACAATAACCCAGGGCAAAGCAAACCCACCTTTACTGCAAAGGCTAACAGGGTGCTTCAGTCAAAGTTGTGGGGGGGTTTTTTTGATGTTGTTTTTGTTTGTTTTAATTGAAATAAAGAATGGTCTCTTTCTCAGGTGTTCATATCACATTCAAATCACTCTGAGTACTCTCCAGAGATGAAGAAAAAGCAGCCACTGCTTTGATTAAGGTAAAAACCCCCAACAAATATGTTCCAGAAGCAAGTTCCTGATGAGTTGCTCATTAAAAAGCTTTAAACTTCTTCCAAATAATCTATTATTGATTATCGCTGCCCATTCGAATAAATAACCTGATGCTACTGCAGCTTTGCCTGATGAGCTTGACTTTGTACTGCATTCACGAAAAGAAGCCCATACAGGGACAGAGGGCTGAAAAATAAACATGTTAGAAAACAACCTCAGAAGGATGGCAATAGAGGTTTACTTTTTCTACCCTGCTGGGCAGAACAGCCTTCCAAAGTGGCATTAGTCCTGAGGAGGGAGAAGGAGTTGAGCCAGCAGGTAAGGAGCGTTAAGCACGGGAGAGATTTTTTAACGGGTTTAAACTGAAAGAGGATAGATTTATATTAGATATTAAGTAGGAATTCTTCACTGTGAAGGTGGTGAGGCCCTGGCACAGGCTGCCCAGAGAAGCTGTGGATGCCCCATCCCTGGGAGTGTTCAAGGGCAGGTTGGACCAGGCTTTAACAACCTGGTCTAGCGGAAGGTGTCCCTGCCCATAGTAGGGGTGTTGGAACTAGATGATCTTTAAGCTCCCTTCCAACACAAACCATTCTATTAAATCAGGATTGGCTGCAAATGTTGGCAAGAGATGCTGGGGATTTGCTATTTCTGTCCCCCTACACCTGACCCTCTAGAGAGACCCACAGTGGTTCCATGGCACCAACCCCATAGAAGAGTTTCTCCTCCGGAGTTACACTGACTGCAGCACTGCCCAGGGATGCTCTGGCTCCATTAGAGCCATGAGCTTCCCCAAGGACAAATGTTGTGCAAAGGGAACAAAACCAGCTCCCCCAGACAGCCTCATGGAGGTGGGGGCTACACTGGTCTCCAGTGAGGTCCTCCTACCACAGTATTTTTAATCTTACAAGCTACTAATTTGGATGTTGATTTTCTACTGTGCAGTTCAAACATATTTCCACTTTAATTGGTAAAACTCAGTCCCCAGACCCCAAAGAGAGGTGCAGCATTTTCAACCAAGCTCATCATTTCGAGTCTGCAGTTGCTTGTTAAACCAAAAAGATGTGGAACTGAGAGCAATATGTTAAAGTTAATAACATGAATATTAATTCCCTAAAGAGTTATGGAATATATCTATTCTACCAGCTAAGCAAAGGTAACACTCCTCCAGCCCTGTAAGAGAAACACAGGCACTGAACTAATAGTTTGCATTTCTCACCGAATCAGTTTAAAACATGAGCAGAAACACTTGTTTTGTTGTTAACAAAAGAGCAGCTATTGCAGTTGCCATGAAGGGTTTGCTATAGGAGAGGTTTGGGACCTGCCAGGTTTGGCTGGGCAGGCCAGGGGAGGACCACTGATCCCCGACACCAGAGCAGAGCTGAGAGGCAGCCCACGAACTGAAATTCAGATATTCCCAATATCAGAGTTGTCAGAAATCAAGATGGCTACTGGCAAACCCTTTGGCCTGAACACCCAGGTCTGGTCTGTGTGCCACCAGCTCCTTCGTTCTCTTTACACAACAAATCCTGGACCTCTCCCTTCAGCAGAGCCACACTGTCAACTTCTTCCTCTGTCTGCAGAGGCAGCACTTTGCGGGAATACCAATTTTTCCCAGTCTTGTTAGGCATGTGATAAACACGCCAGCCTCCTCAGACTTAAATAAAGACTTAGTTTCTGGATACAATTAGGTGTAGAGACAGAGTGAGCAGAGAAGTGTTTCTCTCCTGAAACAGATCTCTGGGAACTCCAGGGCTCCAGGCACCTCTAGGCACAGGTGACAGCTAAACAGGGGTTTCGGACAATCACCTCAAGACAATTGGTATATAAATCCTCCCAAACCATCCTTGTGTCTTCCTACATGGGGTCACACATCCAGAGATAACATACAAATCATTTCAGGTGCAAAAAACAAACCCGAATTTGTCTTCTCCCGTGGGAGAAGCAAACTCTCAGCCTGCTGTGGAGCAGCTGGAGTATTTTGCCGTGTTGTTCAGATCACACTTGGATCAAGCAGCCCCTTTTAACAGATCTGGCCTTGATCCCACCTGAGCCAGGACTTGTTAGTGTAGCCATTTTCCTCACTATTGTATTTTTCCTTGCAGTTCATCAGTCAAAAGCAGTACTGGAGAGGAAGACAGAAGCTTAAAGCGTGTCACAAAAGTGACCTCTTAGAAAAATGTCAGTAGACCTTGCAGGGAAAAGACAGTTTGAGACTGCTGTGGCCACAATGTCTTACAAAAACAGAGATTAAAACCACAGCTGAAAAAAAAAAAAATAGCAAGAAAGCCATTAAGCATATGTTGAGCACAAGCCAATAAACACATAAACAACAACAATTGCTAGTTAACCACAGGCGAGAACTTTCTACAAGCTGCAGGTACTAGGCACAAATTGACAATAATCAGGTTTAATGGGTTTGGTTTACAGTCTCACTGGTTTGCACATTTTATTATTTTCTGCAATATTATCCAGTAAAATAAAGCCTCTCTGTGCTTGCAAATCTGTTGGGCTGGGAGAGTCCCAGATGTTGGAGGAGTCGTTGTCAACAGAGGTCCCAAGGGACTGGGAATTTTTGTTCTGTTATAATGCCGAGGCCTCAGGCACAGTGTGAAGCATGCAATAACAAGGATGAAATCTGGATCCAAACCAGAAGTGATAACTAACAAAAGTACTTAAGTCCAAGGGAATAAACTCAAACTTTTCTTTCCATTCAGATGGAAAGCCTTTTGCACTGAAAAAACGCAAGAGGTTTCGTACAGACGGATGTTTCAAACACAGCGACCATATTTTCAGGAAAAAGCTGAAGCTCCGCTTCCATTGGACTAGAAGCAGAAACAAAGGAAGCTCATTTGGAGAAAAACACAGCAAGCTTTTAGCTCATGCTCTGAAAGAGGCCGCTCAAACCAAGACAAGCTCTAGCCGAGATCTCTGGAGCAGCTGTGTGCCTTTGCAGCTTTCCTCCAAAAAACACACAGAAACCAGACAGCACGACTCTGCCCGTTCCCGGGGGGGAGTGAAATCCCCATTCCACTTTCCGTGCATTTAGCAGAGCCCTGGGTATCACTGCAGGGATGCACATGTACGAACAGCTCAGGAGCACCATATAGGATGGGGAGTTTGGCTTTCGTGGTGAGCAAAGCTCAGAGAACGCACCGTAAGAACAGGAGGCAACACCACAGAGGATTATTATTATTATTATTATTACTATAGGGCATTTCTATTGCACCATGAGTTCAGTTTGCATTTTGCAAATGAAGATCAGAGACTCCACCTGACCCAGCGCGACTCTAGTCAGTATAGGGCAGGACACACGAGTAAAACAAAATACCGGTGTAAAAGCAGCTGGGAGAAGGACTCAGAAGAAAAGAGAAGAGGGAGAACCAAGTATGTGGCAGAACCAGGCTTAGTAAGAGCTTTGAAATTATTTACTTGTGTTATCTGGATCTGTTGCACAGTTTTGCTAAGTGCACGCAGACACCTTCAGCTCCCTGATGAAGAACCAGAAAGCATTGACATGATTTACCTGTTTCCATGAACCAAGGCAGGGCTTCAGGTAGCTCCTTGCTCCAGGCCAACCACAATAGCCATAAAATGGTGAAAACACCCAGAGCAAGCCCCCCTCCCACAGCAGAATAACCTTTCCCCACCTCCACCTTATTTGCCCTTGATTTCCTGATTGCCCCTGAGGACCTCATGAGGCATTGTGTGGGAAATTAATTACATCCTCCATAAAGACTCCTGATTAGCATTTCCATCACATGCTAACGAGACACTTCCTGTCTTCAATCTGCTTTCCTTCCTTATAGCTTTCTGGAGACAAACTTTATACGTTTATGAGAAACATTAAACGCACCATCGTCTAACTACAATTTATAGCCATCCTGGCTCTCTGAAGTTTGCGTAAAGACTGGGTCTATTATAGTGTGAAATCTGGAATGGCCTCCTTAGAGCAAGATCCCCATCCAAAGCTGTTTCTTGGGTCACTTTGCAATGTGCCATCATTGTAAAAAACAGCAACCAAGCCCAGAAACATGGGTTGATGCAGCCTGAGCCTGCTGAAAATGTAGGGGAAAGTCCACCTCAAAAAACAGCAACAAAGCGATACCTCCAGGACTCCTAGCAAAAGCGCAGAGTGATCTGACAACTAATTGTGCCTCCAACAGAGAGAGATTACCGGGAAAAAAAAAAGAAGTTAGAATTGCTATTTTGGGTAACAGGTTAGAAAATGAAAGGAAGGAGTAA
This sequence comes from Pampusana beccarii, assembly GCA_013399365.1. Lineage (NCBI taxonomy): Eukaryota > Metazoa > Chordata > Aves > Columbiformes > Columbidae > Pampusana > Pampusana beccarii. The sequence continues at coordinate 185,025 of VWYH01008697.1, forward strand.
TAAACAAAGATGACTGAGCAATATATGTAAAAATGGGAATGAAAGTGGGCACCTGGAATAAAGGTTCCAAGGTTTGAAGAAAATGACTCCTATCAAGGCTTTTGCTGTTATACTGACTGTAATACCTATGAGCCCTCGCATTTAGTGCACGCATTCAGCATCCAGAGTCTCACTCCAATACATAATACAATAAATGCACAAACAGCTTATTGTAATAAATACAACACCACTGCAAATGAAATCGTAATTATAAGCATAACTCAGACAGATTTTAGTTAATACCTATTTACTAGGAAGTGCTAATCTCCCAAATAAATGGCCTAAGTATATAAAATGTGACTCCATACTCCCAACTTCCCTCTGTCAAAAACTGTTCACCCACTAATTGGAATTTTAAAAATTGCCCCATTTTTTGGAGTATGTTGGCAACAGCTATACCAGCTTTTGGAAACTAGATGCTGCTGAAGTGAACAGTTTAACACCTCACTTGCGAAAGCTGGAGTGGACAAAGCAATCCACCCACTGTGCCCTCTCCGGACAGGTTGGGATCCATCGCATTGCTATTCCCACTAATAGGAGTCAATATGGCTAAATTGCTAATGGTTAAATGCTGGCAATCCTGTATATTCATCCTGGCGTGGAGCCCAGAGGTCCCAGTGGGGATCAGGGCTCGCCCGCTGCTGTCGCTGAACACGTGAAGAGGACAAGGTGGTGCCTGCTCTGCCCCACAACAACGGGCCAGGCAAAGGTGAGAAACCAGGACGTGCATTTGCCTCCCTTTGAAGAAGAGGAAGGAAGTTAAGCCTACGAGACTTGCCCAAACACACAGACAGCCTGTGGCAGGGAGGGAAGCAGCTTTTCCAAGTCCCGCACAGTATTCGCATCTCCAAATTATTCAAGTCCTCAGTGAAGCAGTGCTGAGCCAACAAAAAATGAGTTCCTGCCTTTGCCCAGGGCTTGACCCTTGTTCTCCAGAGAAAAGATTACAAAGAGGAACAGAAGTTAACTTTTACTTGTCCCTCACATGTGGCCGCAGTGGCTCTGAAGCTTTGCCCTCGCTGGGGACAAGGACACGGGGCGCTGATGTGACCAGAAGAAAGTTGCACTTGCAGAGCTGCATCCTTCCCAGTGGAGAGAGAAAAGGAGACCCTAAGGGAGCTCACCAAAGCTCCTGGGCGATGCAGACCCTCACCCCTCAGGGAAAATGTCCATCAGTCCCATCTGCCACTCTCAATACCTGGAAATCCCCCAGGACGCTCAGGTTGGAGGCAGAGCAGCCTGTGCTACAGAGAAGGTCTCCAGGCTCATGGACACGTGTACACCAGCAATTTCCACTGCTGCTCGAGCTGGATCCAGAAGCGCCTGTCAGCCCTTGATGAAGCAAAAGCACAAACTGCCATCAGCCGTGAGAGCCCAGGGATTGATCTGGCCCTAAGGAGACAACAAAGGAGCAAAGTGGAGAGTGTTAGCCTACATGGACCATAATTCTGCAGCCCCGGGTTGTGCATTCATTGCTGGCTTTTCTCCCTCCATCACTGGGGTCATGTGCAATAAGGAATTTTATCCTGCAGGCCTGCCAGCCTTTTAATCCAAGCAGTTCATTTTCTCCTTGGAATTCATCTTCCGGACCAGGACGCACTAACCGCGAGCCTGCATTTGTGATAAAGACCGTGAGACATGAATATTTTACACTGGTAATGAGATATTCATCACTGATATACAGCTCAAAGCCCAGTGCAATTCCAGCTTTGTTAATTATAATGAACTATTGCAGGACTCGACTTCATCTGCTCCTTGTAAATCTTGCAATGCTGGTGTGACGTGCTGGTGGCTTCTTTCCAGGGTGAGGATGGAGCTCAGCCTGCTGAATGTTTAATCAGATGTTCAGCCCCACTATAAGAGCAGTTTAATGGTGTGAACGGTGCGTGGGTTGTGTTTTGCTGCTGGCTGGCTCCCTTCTGGAGGTGAAGAGATGGTCCTGTGCACAGGGCCTGAGTACAGCTCTGCTGTAAATCCACCATTTTCCTCCTTAGAGGTCTCAATCAGGGACTGAAGCTGCTAACCACGAGGACAGTCTTCTACTGCCTGAGCTGCTGTGACTGGTGGGAGACTAAGCCAGCTTTGCTTATGTAACTTGGCCTCTGGAAGAGGTGATGGACCTTAGCCATCATTTTTTGAAGTCCTTTGGACACCTTCTGTCAGCTGCCTGCTCTTCATGTGACAGTGAAGCGTTAGAGTCTTGTCACTCCTCCCAAAGGCTGTGACGGACCCAAACCCTGTCCCCATCCCCAAAGCCTTGCATCTGACACATCCCATCCGAATTTTGGCAAGCCTAAAGTTCAAATGCACTGATAGTGCAGAAACAGTGCAGACACACCATGTGTTGGGGAAAAAAATATATATATTCAAAGCAAAGCTCACTTAAGCCCCCCTGGATTTTCTTCCTGCCCAAAATTCCTGGGAATACCCACCAGTTCCTTCTCTTCTCCCTGTGTCTTTTGGGGGAAACGTCTTGGTCCAGTGTGATACAATTACGGGGGGCTATTGCACGCCTGCAACTGTTCTACTCCCTCGCTCAAAAATCATAGAATCACAGAATAATTTTGGTTGTAAGAGACCCTCAAGATCATCGAGTCCAACTGTTAACCCAACACTGACACTAAACCATGTCCCTAGGATGCCGCAGAGCTTTTTACCCTGAGAAATACTGAGCCTTTAGAGTCACGTTTGTGCGCCCAGAATCACCCAGGATCTGGCCCTTTGCCGTGAAACGTGTGTAGGACATGGGAGGAGTGGAGAAAAAACACACTTTTGAATTCATTTGATATTGAAAAGTCACATAACTCCATCCAAACAGGCCAGCCAGCATGGATGAGGCTTTGAATAAGCCCTGCCTCTGCTGAAGCACCTGGAAATGGAAGATATCAATGGCAGGAACAGCATCAAGTTAAAAATGTGATGGAATGTGAAGCTGACGTTGGGAAGCGCTGTGCAGGAATAGCACGGTTCCGCCTTTATTTAGAATTAGTGGATACTTGAAAAAGTAGCTTAACGTTTTGTCAAATGCTAAGCATAAATCTGGATAATAATTCACGCTACACTAGACTCTTTATAACAGTAGTTTGCTAAAACAAATTGAATTCAAACCTATATTCATTTACTAACTTAATGCATGGCATATCTGTGAATAATTTTTCATAATCTAAAAAAAATTCTAGGCACAAGCTTAGTTGGAAAAGGGCCAGCTAATCTAAAATTAATTTACATTAAAGCATAACTGGTACTCTAAGTGCATTTGTTATATGCAACAATGACTGCTTTAAGCCTTTTTTTTTTGAGAAAGAGGTTTTGTGTAATAGCTAAAAGAAGTTTAGATCTGAAAATCCTGGGGTAGAATGACAAATCGGAGCTTCTTATATTTCAAACTGAGGTTGTGAAAATTTGGGAGGAGGGAAAGACTGAAGCAATTTGGCACTTAGAAGATGCAGTGTTATTAATGGAACAACTTGAAGAAAAAGTCTTTTTCTTTTTTAAATGGTTGGTGGAGGGGTAGAAAGAATTAAACTTCTTTGCTTTTGAAGACGTGTCGAAACATCTCCAATCCCTCCCCATCTCTCCCTCACTTGAAAGCACGCAACTTAAAAGTGAGGGCCAACTTCTACACCACTTCTGCACAAGAATGGTCATTGCAGTCCTACCAACACAATCCCAGGTAAGGTTGGACAGCCATCCATTTGCCTAGCAAGCAGAAGCCTGACCCTCAACATGACCTGCTCTGCAGCCAGGACCGTTTGGACAAGAGCAGAGTAATTCATCAGAGACCCCGGAACATGAAGGATGGAAGACACCCAGCAGTATCTCTGGTTTATGTTACTGTCTCCTATGAAGATCTATATTTCAGAAGCACTCATTGCACACCATCCAAAGGCTGCCTTACATTTCACCTCTGTGTCACCCCCTCCAACACACATTAATATTAATTTCCTCTCCCTCCCCCATCCCAACAATTATTTACTTTGCAAAGGATTTACTGTGACACTTCAGCTGAAGGCAATGTGTATAAGACCCACTCCTGCTGTACAAGAATTAATTTTTAGAATTCTTAATTTATTGCCAATTAATTTCTTCTAAATTATAGGAGAGGCGACCTGCTGTAGATAACTGTTCCTTTCTAGTGCCTTCCTAGAAAATCTCTCATTAATGAGACCATTAATTTAATGGTGGCAGGGGCAAATCATCCAGAGAGAACCCTTCAGTTGCAACCTGTATGTCCCACCTCGTATTCTTGAGAATATGGTAGGAAGAAAGCTGAGTTTGTTTGCAATAAATGCTTGCATAAAATATGCCTGTATATGTATGTATGCAAATAGCCTGATCTAGCATCATTAAACCTCTTAAGGAAATATGAAGTTTTGAAGCCATTTCCCACTTTAGAGCTCAGGCAATGACTGGAGCATCTGCATTAAATGTTTAATGTTCAGCGGAAGTGCAAATCACCATTTAATTAACTTCTTCTATAAAATATGATAGTTTAGTGAAGTGAACACAGATGAATTATCATTATTCAGGAGAATGCTGAATGCGTTGGTGAATACCAGACTTTGCAAAGCTGACAACAGTGGATCAGGGGGTCCCCAGTATCTAAAATAGAGTGGGGCTTTTTTAAGGGACCATTTATTATTCATGAAACTGCATTTTTCCACAGCAGCCACTGTTATCAGACCCAGGCATGTGAATGCACAATTAAAGGCAAAATAACTACTGCCAACAGCTGGCAAAAAATAACTTCCTTGAGCAACCATTCATTAGCTTTCTGAGCTGGAGCCTCTGCAAAGCCACTGTTTGATGCTAAAAATGACTGTAATGGTGTCATGAGGGAAAGTCGCTGTTCATGAAGAACATTTGATACATGTCACTGCAGTGCAATGTGGGAGAAGCCACCCTTGACTCTCCTCTGACGGGCACTGTCCCGGTCCCTTCAAGAGGGATCCAGGTGGAGAAGGAGCACAGACCCCATCACGTGCCTTTGCTACAAGTGCCCCCGTTTCTCCATGATCTCTAAAACTAAAGGGTGTTCAACAGTCTCACTGATTTCTTACTCAAACTCCAATTTTGTGGACTTACTGTCCATCCCCCAAGCCATCTGGAAAGGATTAGCCACTTTGAACGGATTAATTTTATCTGATTATTGCCATCTACCACTACGCCACTCGTCTGTGCTTCTCTGTAGTCTGTGGAGATGAGGACAAGTCCATTGAGCGCTCTTGTCTGAGACATATCTCATGGTGAACCACCCCCTTCAAATACCTTTCCTTCTCTCTTTTGATAATAGATGGAGCCTAGCTGCTCATTTTACATGGAACAGGTTTTTTTGGTGTGGTGTTTTTTTTTTTTTATACTACTGCTGTACTATACATTGCCAAAGAGCCAGGCCAGACAGGGCTACATCTCATCTCTGGGGAATGGAGAGCCTTTCCCACAGTATGTTGGTTTACAAGGCAGCACAAATGTGAGCAGCGAGTGCCCCTGTGGAATGATGCTCAAAACAGAGGGAAAAAAAAAAAACAAACACGGTGTGAAAATGACTGAGGCATTTCTGATTGTTTCAGAAATGAAGAGTAATGAAACCAAATGTTTCAAAGTTGGAGTTCTCTTATTTTATGTTCACTCTTCCACTGACAACGATCCTGCACTTTATCTCTCGGGTTCTGATCTAACAGTGCTTCTGCTTGCCGAAATCTTGTTTTCCCTTTTGATAGATGTTTCCTTGAAACAACCCTTCTCAATATAAAAACACATTCCATTTGAGCAGTCACTAAAACTGTCTTAATGTCTCCACTCTTCACTTGGAGAAAAACCCCAGCCCCAGCAAGGTGATTCTCTACTTACACAGAGGTAAATACATCTGTGTCAAAACCAGCTTAATCTAACGTCACTGCAGCAATCATTTAACTCTGCCTGGCTGTCAGAAACCATCTCCTTCGCCTTGAATACTTGCCATTAACTTCCCATCGATAACTCCCTGATCTCTAACAATCCTGTGCTTTTTCTCTCCTGCTCTTCTCATCAGCCCCCTTGGTCCCTTCCCCTGCTCTGGGTGATGCTTACCATGGTGGGACCAGAGGTGACAGCGGCTACAGACTAAGAAGCGCCAATGATCTTTCAAGATAATTTTTAATTGTCCATGCTGCTGACATGTGCACATATGCATAACCACTGGTTGCAGAAGGGATTCACAAGACGCTGAATGCTGAGCCACCTTCCTACTGCCCAGCCTGGCCAGGTGAAAACACCAGAATTCAACCACATGCAAGTCAGGGATATCGTAACACAGCAAGTCCACCCTGATCGTGACCACAAGAAGGAAGGATGTGAATTTTCTACAAATACAGAGCAGAACAGCATATTTTTCAGCAGTCACCAGATTCAGAGAAGCTCTGAAGATGCCACGAACGCAATCACCTGAAAAGAGCAGGAGAGTGTTTATGCAGGTAGCAGTTTATCAATCGATCATTGCTTTCATCAACAGCTTTTCATTCCTTGTTCCCATCAATAGGGACATCTCTGAAGGTCCATTCCGATCAGGACAGACTAATTGGTACTAGAAAGTTCAGTGTTTGAAGATTGTATGATTAGGGAAATGTACAAATTCAATTTCTTTCAACCAGATTCAATTCTAATCTAATCAGAGAGATAGAAAACTCCAGTGTAATAATGACAAAGAAAATGACTTTGTTTCAGGCCATTTAAATGTCCCTTACTGCAAACACTCCAACAGAAGAGGCTGTATTTAGAGTCAGAGTCAGGGTATTTGCTTTGAATTCAACAGCAAATGGGCCATTTTCTGTGTCTAAATTAACATTCTCTCTTTCTGAGAGAGAGAGACACCATCTAAGTCAAACGAGCATTTGTGACATTTAATAAAGTAATTATATCGAAAGGCTAGGGGCTTGAGATAGAATAGACTGGCTAATGTTGTCTTGGAAAAGTCTCTCAATAAAAGAATGACGCTTCTCTGCAAGCTTCTGATGACCTTGAACAGATTAAAATTGGTAGTGGAGAGCATCTTCCATCAGCACTATTTAAGTCGAACCCAGATCTGAACAAAAGCAGGTTATTATGTGTTCTTAGGTAATTATTTCCAAAGAGCCTAAAGGACTGAGGAGCCTTGTTGGCTCCAAGGCTCTAAAGTGCTTGACAGCTTGACCAACCAGCAGCTCCAAGTGACCACACGACCTCTTGGGTTGCTGTTGACTGTTGTGCTTGCTACGGACTGTATCATAGGTGGCTTTTGTACCTTGAGCTGAGACCCAAGCTGTGCTGCTAGACTGCTGCAGACACCTAAGCTAGCTAGTTTAAAATGAGCTTAGGTCTATTTAGATAAGCTTCACTTGCTCCTTTGCCTTTCTTGATAACTCAGCCCTAACACCGAGCAGTTCAAAAAGTTTGAAAATGGACATTCAAAGCCTGCTGAGCTTTTTGGAAGCGTTACTGTTAGTACCACAGTAATGCCTAGAGTTTCTGAGCAGGGATCAGGGCTCTTGGAGCCACACAAACATAAGGAGGACAAATGTGTAGGTAAAATTTCACAAAAGCAACTTGTTTGGTCTAGCTGGTCTTCTGGAAAGAAATTCCCACCAAACGCCATGTCAGCACAGCAGTATCAATGCTAAGAGCTGTTGGAGTGTCTCGTCAGGTACCTGTTGTTGAGTCAAGCCCAATAAAAATCAAGGAGGGGCCAAATTACAAGATCACGTTAGAGAAACTCAACATTTAAGTGACTCAGAGTTGGCTGATGAATCAGTGGCACAGCTGGAAATAAACTCTAGGAGTCATGGCTGCACAACCGCTCATTCCTTATTGTGACACCACTTACAGTTAGAGCTGTAAAATTCCTTTCTCTGGCCTCAGAAACAGCAGCTCATTTACTCACTGCACATCCAGCCCAAATGGGCTGGCACCGCTTCAGAGCGGTCTCCTCACAATACACCTCGGTGTTGACTGGAAATACTTCCACGCTCATAACAATGTGCATTGTCTTGAGCTGGTGTGCAGCCAGGGTCAGCAGAGCATTACCTTTTCTTTATACATCCTTAAAGTGAATTTTCTGCTTGTGAGAGGTTCTTGATTGACAAGTCTGGAGACTGAAGTCCTTAACACAGCAGGAAAATGGGGGCAGAATAGTTACAATATGAGCTTTAGTTCTGCTCTAGTGTTTTGTTGAGCCTCAAATTTGAGCTGAACAGAAGAAGGCTAAGTATAAGAAAAATTTTCCTTTACTTCCTTTCCTGTCCATGTGCCAAAAGGTTGGCTCATAGGAAACTTGTTGTTTTCACGGGTGACACTGAGGTTTGATTTCAACCTAGTTGTTCCATCAGCTGAGGCTTCAATGACAAGGATCAATTCTTACACTTTCTTTTTCCAGCTAATAAAACCGCTGGCCAACAATAGTGACCCAGCTGTAAGAAATTCAGCTCTTTTTCTCTGCTCCTACAAAAGAAAGCCCACTTACTGCTTCTGTAGGTCTAGCCTTGCTCACCGAGCACCAAGGCTGAGGAACCTCAACAGGGAGGGCCACCTTGCTCAGACAACTGAACGGACAAAAGGATAAAGCCACCATGCCTATGTGATGACAGCCAAGTTGAAGGGTTTAGGTGGCTCACGTAATGAGAACTTGGTCCTTGCACAAAAATGCTCCTTTTGGCAACTAGGAGCTAGACTCTAAAATTGATAAAAGGGGACAAGAATTTAGACTAATGTCAGAGATTTCAGACAAACTGCCCCAGATTTCTCCTATTACGCTATGGAGTCCATGCAGCCATGTGTGAATATAAGCAAAAATAATCGATAGACCCACACCTGACAGCCAGTCCCCCCACACAAGGTGCTGTGCAAACCACATGGAAATATTGTTCTGGTCATTAGCTGCTTCTATTTTAACTCAAAACCTTGACAAAAAAGGTTTTCTCTGCGTGATGTTGTTACTTGTTTCATGACCTGCAGATCCTCCCCAGCCTGTGGGCACCCTGGTCCCCATCAGAGACCCTTTGGCACCTTCAAAGAGCCTGAATCCTTCCTAAACTCATCCAGCAATGAGTCTCCAGCTGTGTGAGACTTTTGGAGCTTTGGTTTGTGATAAAGGAGTGAACGCTGTTACTGCTGCATTGAAATTTTCTTGAAAAAATATCTTGATTCAGTGCCATAAAAAAGCACCTTCCAATCAGAGGGCAATTTAAATCAATAAACATTACCATCATTTAAATGACACTAAAAAATCATTTCAGAAGACAACAGGAACCAAACCTAGCAGTCTTTAAGTTGAATGACCTGCAAATGAAGCCAGATAATCTGTACATTTGACATAACCATCTATGTTCTATTAAATTATTTGTTAATAAATACAGGCCCCACTATTGTAATTTAATACTTCCAAATTATAGAAGAAGGTAGGGGCTGTCTTTTAAGTCATTAAATTATTGGGTTTTGGTTGTAGAGGATTTTATTACCCCAATAATACCTTTTTCAAGAGAGGTTTTCATAAGCTTCATTTGCATGTTGATTTTTTATAGTAATTATCAGTAAAAGGTCAAATATTTGCTTTATCTATATAATTCAATTTTAGAAATGCCTTTGGGATTCAAATTAACTCCCTTGTAATATCTTCATTGAAAAAGAAGATTAATTATGCTTACAAGAAACCTAATTTGGCTTATCAGACCTTTAATGTTACAGGGATCGTTAATGCATTTAAATTTAGGATTAGTAGAGTGATCTGGTTCCATTATTTTGGTGATTTTAATATTTGTCATTATTTTTATGCATACAGCTTCTTTTCCCTAAAGTGAAATTATAATGTCTATTATAAAGGAAATAAACATTATATATTGACCTTAGTAATTATGCTTCTAGTTTTTAAGAGTGCATAAAAAGATGTATTTGTGACTCACATATAAATTCGGCATTCATACGTTAAGTGGATTCTGAGCAGTAACACTGACAAACCTGTGATGGAAGGAGGACTCGGAAGCGCTGGTGGGGCCAGGGATTGGCGGTGGTACCACAACAGGGACCCCTGGGCTGCTGGGAATATCTGAGGGATGCTCAGCTCTGGCACAGCTGCTCTCACAAGAGTTTTTCAGTTGAACTGGCTTTGTTGGGAGCAGAACTGAAGAACTATCAAGTGCTTTTGAAAACACTGTTTGCAGGCCTGGGTTCATCCCACCCACTTAAAAATACCCCAAACCCACCTTATTTCCTGCACTGGTTTTTCTCCCCTGCAGAAATATTGTGTGCACAGACAGCAAATCTGACTTTGTGGCTGTCGGAAGGGATTAACTTTGCTGGCTACATGGGGAAGAACTGGGAGCGCTCCAAACCCAATATTGCTGTATAAACTTCCAACTGTATTAATAAACACATATCAGTGCTCTTCTACCTGTCTTCTCTCTGTCTTAGTTATGCTGTGCTTGTTGGTATGGGATACAATTATTCATGCCATGCTGATTACCAGGATTTTGGGTTATTTATGCCAGGCTAATTGCTGTGGTATCGCAGTGTTCATGCTAAGCTAATCACCATGGTATTGGATTATTTATACTGAGCTCAGTGCTGCTGTATTGGGTTATTTATGTTGAGCTTATTGCACAGGTACTGTGTTATTCATGCCGTGCTTGTAGCTGTGGTATCAGGTTATTTATCTTGTGCTTATCCCTGTTATATCTGATTATACTGATTAAACCAGTTGCTCCTTCTGGTAAGGCTATTCTATTGTCTGACACACTATCAAGAGAGGAAAATCATTCCTGTCCCTTCTCTCCTCTTCAGACTGGGTTCACATTTATGTTTTCTTTTGGTTGACTCTGTGAAACCTGCTGACCTTGTAACTCCACCAAAGAACTTGGAAGTAGAGTCTCCATGTGTTTGCACAAGCAGTGAAGACGTGTTTGTGCTGTCAAGGCTGCCTTCTCTTGTACCAGCTCCATCTCTGAACTGGCATTTCTGCAGCAGCACGATGGAGGCTTCGAGCTTGGTCTCACTGATATGTGGACAAAGAGCTCTGATAATTTTCTTGAGACCTGCACTGTATTTGCCTTTGTCTTGCTGTTCTTCGGCATCAGGACTCCTGCAAGCCATAGTCTTATTAGAAATTTCTGAATATGCTATGTAAGGTCATCTATTTTTGCAATTCATTTGCTGCCAGTTCTGAATCCATCTCTCTTGATCTGAATGGCATTGCTGGCCTATGAAGTTGCTTTACTCATTTGGGAGAGTCCAGTAAGTAAATTGACCACTCCTGGACCTTGCTGGTTTGCCTCTTGGTGACTGGTATGATACATAGCACAGAACCAGTCTTGTCGCCCTTGTAGGACTTGAGTCCAATGGCTGCTTAGAACTGGGATAATTTCAACTTAAAAAGCAGCAGGACATCCACCTGCAACTCAGTTAGGTGATGCATTAACCCCTTCAGTACTTGAAAAGAAAATATGGCCAGGCCTTTTCACCTCACCATTTACCAGCTGTCTTACATCCCATACTGCCTATTATATTATTATATTGGATACTAGAGATGAGACATTTAAATCAGAGCGTGTCCAGCAGAAACACGCACATTGTCACATCGATTTGCAATGCCTAAGTGCCCCATGCAGTTGGAGGACAGATGCTCATACCCTTTCATGACCAGATCTACCACATTCTCAGCCTTCAGACACAACTCCTTGAGAAATCACTGTGTTACAGGCTTACTTTGTAAGTGATGATCCTTTGGAGGCCTCTCTGAGAGTGATCAAATCATTACACGCTGGTGTAAGTAGGGGCATCCAACATGGTCATTTTTCTCCTCCAGCTCTGCAGACGCAGCAGCAAGAGGGAACACGCTGTCATTTGCAGTTCCAGGAACAGGCGATGCTCTCTCGGCAAAAAGGACTTTTACTTGCCTGTGGGGCTGCAGCTGCAGCAGGGCTTGTGATGAGCAGCAGATATTTGTGCCTGATGGGTGCCTTTAGATACCTACACAGATAACACTGCCCCAAATCACTTCATCTAACCCCAGCCACCGAAACTCTCCTGGAAGGTGCTGTCCTCTCCTTGGCTTTGAGAAGCCTTCCTGATTAACCTCAGCTGGATGCCCAACTTCAGGAAGAGACAAATTTCATCCCTAATTGATGTGTCCAGGGTCAGACAAGAAGATTCCAGCCCTGCTACACTCAGTCTCCCCCCAGCCCCCTAAATTCCTGCCTATTGCTCCACCTTGAGCAGACACTGCTGCTGGTCTGTGCCCATTACACACATATAAAAACGATCACCTTAGTTGGTGTCTACTTTTCTTTAATTGTTCTAAGGATTTTTTGTGCATCAGTGATTCAGCACTATATATATTTCAATACCAAAAACTTTAAAGGTGCTTAGTACTTTAAAAAAAAAAAAATCATTGCAAGAAATAAGCACTGATGTTAGCTTAGGAGAAAATCTTTTAAATTGTTTTTGTTTTGCTAACAGAACGTTGCTATGTATTATTCATTACAGCCTCTGAAATTTAATTATTATTAGTGCTACTGATGATTGCTAGAAAAATAAACTGTAGCAGAAGGTGTCCGTCATTGTGTGAAGGGCATATATATATTGTATAACTCAGTACACCCATTTGCATTAATCTCATTACTTGTTCACAATGCAACTGCTGAACTGCTGCTTGCAGGGGAACCGAGAGAGTGCAGAAGTGAAGGGACACATCTGCCCGATCTGCTCTGCCCTCTGTGCCTGGTCCCCACGCACCTTCCTGGGCTTTGTTTTCATAACACAGAGCAGAGGATGAGTTAATTAAGTCCATCTCTGGCTTTTTGCCTACACTTAGTCTGTACATGACGGTTCCTCTTTGCAGGACTGCTTGATGCTTTGCAACCCTGTCCACCCCACCCAACCCCATCTGTGGCACCAAGGCACTTGCAATGGGGAGGATGAAGTTGTTCTGTTAGGAACAACCCTCTGGTGGCTCGAGGCAAACACAGAAAAGCTGCTGGAGTGAGTTTAAGATGAAATCTTGATTCAGCAACAAGCAACGCCTTTTAGCGTGCTCTAAACAAGACGCACAACCTCGCAGGCAGAGCATTCAAAGGCTCTGCCGTTCCACGTGCTCTCCCAGCCTCAAGCACTGAGATTCAGAGATGATTGGTATTTTCCTCACTCTACTTCAGTGTAATGCAATCCACTGTAACTCAGTTCAGCCCTGCACAGTACGTCATTCGTTATCACACCAGTCACACAAATAGCATCTTGCAGCATTTCCCAGGATTAAATAGCACCGGGATGCAGATGCTTGTGCCAGGAGCTGTGGTGATGAGGGAGGGGGCAGCACACCTTCTATCCCTCCCTGCTGCGTTGCAATTCTGCATCCCCCCGTTCCCATTCACCCCAAACCCTATATGAAGCTTGAAGCCTCTCTGCTGGCACCTAATTTACCCACTAACTTGAAAGTCTCATTAATTGCCTGCTAGATCTTGCATAGCCTCTCTCAGAGGTGCTGGAACTACCTATGATGTCTGTGCAAGGGTTTTAACAAAATACTGCATATACTGCCTTTCTGTTTAGTGACTCTGCCATCCCTGGCTCCACATTTGAGACTCTCATTAGAGCCCAGAATGAAGAGGAGAAGAATGTGAGTTTCTTTAGATTGAAATTCAATCTCTGCCCCTTCTGTCTTACGTGACCTTGTTAAATCACCAGATTCTTTGAAGATTCAATTTCTCCATCTGCTCCATTAGAGGAGAAGGAGCCTGTTACATCAGGCTGAGCACACCGGAGCTTATGAGCTACTGGGACACAGGCAGGGTGGGGATCAAATAAGGACCGGGACAGTGGGACCACTTGGAATATTTCCAGGCAGCACTGCAGCAAACCAAGTCCCTGGGGTTGGTGTTTCCAACTACATGGCGCTTCTTGCTCAGCCCTCTTCTTAATCCTCCTGTGTGTCTCAAGAGACTTGGTCTCTCAGATGGTCCCATGCCCATGTGAGACCCGCTGCCTCCTCTTTAATCCCCATTCTTTTTCCCTTCTTAAAAGCATCCCCGCTAAGGAAACAAAACGAAGGCTGAAAAAAGAGCCAGGTGGCTATAATGAATCAGGAGGTAGGTTGTCAAAGATGTCCCCCACGACGGGCATGCAGATGTGCATGTGCAGTCTCTAACCACAGAGGCCGAACAACATTCAATGAAATCTAGAGGTCCCCAAGGCTCCAAAGAAGGGAAGAGTATTCTAGTGACTTGCTTTTCCACTCCAACTCCTATTGTGAGATGAATGCATTAGCGGCACAGAAGCACATCAAAGGAGAAAAAGCAGGAGCTGAATCTTTCAGAAAAGAAAACAACAAAAGAGATCATAGGACAGCAGGACTGAATTGAACCAGGTATCCATCGGGGAGGTGGGATATGGAAGAGGTTTGATGTCCTTGATTTGCAAAGGAGAACTTCAACACAAAGACATGTACTGAAATCTTAGCCAGTTCAGTGTCTCTCTTTGAGAGCAGACACAAAGTTTGATACAATTTATTTTGTGTGATTGCACAGATGAGGTCTCTGTATCCTGTCTCCTATGTGCAGCTATGGAGGACATCAATTGTCCTCTTCCTACGTTGGTCCAAATATTTGGATCCAGCTTTCCTCCTCCCCATGTTTTATGCAGGTTGTTGCCCTGGCTGCTGTCTTTAGCCTCCCCAGTGGCAACATAAAATCTTTACTGGATTTTACATCACCCTTATACACGCAAAACGACCGCTGTCTTCAGCAGAGATCGGATGAAGATCTCGGGATTTAGCCCAGCAGTTTTCTAATCTTCTTCTGGGACCCTTTACAGCGAAAGGCAGCAAATAAATACGGGATGGTTGGCCGCGTGGAGTGCAGGCGGATGGTTCTACAGGTCATAACTCAGTGCTCCTCTATTGCAGCCCACTCTGTCCTTGGAGCCGCAACGTCAAATGTTTTTATTGGGACTTGCGTGTTTAAAGGCTGGAGCTAATCTCCTGAAATGGATGTGTAAAGTGCCGGACATTTACACTTGGATTGTTGAAAGCATATGGTCACGGGGCCACGGAGGGTGTTTCTCTGATTCTAACGCAGAAATATGCATTACATCTAAATTGACACTGCAAACTGACCTGAGCCTGGTATTAGAGAAGATTAAATTAACCCCCAGCAATAGCTCCATATTACAAAAATGGTTAGATCTTAATAAATTGAAAATGATAACAGCGGCAAAAGCTGTACGTTTTCCCTCATGTTCCTTTATTGCTGTAACACTTCTTTCCAGTTTGTTGCTTCCGTGGGTTTTATTAGCACATTTCAGTGGAGTAGATTTGCTCTGAAGTGATAAAAGCCGACTGTAATCAGAAAGCTTTATGTTATCTGCAGCAAACAATGGTAAATGCCACCTGAGAAGGGCTCCGCTCAATGCCTTCATTACTGTGATTAGTCTAAGACGCTAGAAGATAGCAACAAACTTCAAACTTGCTGATAACAGACTTTGTTAAGAACACAATAAACATTGAACACCCTGTGCTTCAACCTAGTAAAGAGACAACTCCGCTCCAAACGCACCCACGACTGATCAATATGCCACAAACCTGGCAGCGTGTAACAAGGTCTCCTCAACCACGGCCACAGCGAATGCACCTCCAGCAGTAAAATGCTGTGGACCACGCGGGTGGGAATCAATGCCCAGATTCAGCAAAGCATTGGCTTTGATGCAACTTAAGCACACGCGTAAAATACAGAGCACGATCCCGTCCTTTGCTCCCCTGCGTACAAGGGAGGAAATGAATTTGGCTGCTGCAGGGACCTGCTGATCCCCTGCAAGAGGTGAATCAAGAGGTGAATATTGCTCCCAGCGATTAGGAGGTTTGAGATGAAGCTGTATTAATAAATGCTGCTTCTCCTTTTCCAAAACTTTTTTTTTTTTTTTTTTTAAATGGTGTCCGTATCATAGAATCATTTCAGTTGGAAGAGACCCTCAGGATCATCGAGTCCAACCATAACCTAACCTAACCTAATCCTCGTCTAAATGCCTTCTAAACCCCTCCAGGGATTGTGACTCCATCACTGCCCTGGGCAGCCTGTTCCAATGCTCGACAGCTCTTTCTGTGAAGATATTTTTCCTAATATCCAACACAGGAAACTTTTCTGGCAGCTCTTTTTTCTTTGGCTGAAAGCCACAATCTCTTCAGCTGAAAGCGTGACAATGCTGGTTGCAGCAAATGTGGTTTGGCTCCAGAGGAAATCAGCAATCACCAACAGGAAAAGGGTTCTGATGGGCACCCATCCCTGTGGGGCACCCCGGTGCGGTGACAGGGACGGGAGGGTGCCCAGGGTGCAGTGCCGAGGCTTTGGGGAGCCCTGCTAACCAGGGGAAAAGTAACACAAGCCAGCTGGGCTATCGCTCTTCTAGACACTGTAGCAACCCTTCAGAAGAAAAATACTCTAACTTCCAGCAAGAAAAATTAATTTTGTGCCTAATTTCTAAACACAGAATTAATGTTTCCACAGAACAGATAAATCTCATTGAAATCTCCCTTAGGAAAACAGCAGTCAAAGCTTTTTGGAGAAAAATCAGTTCCAATAGGAATATTCTCCTCTACAAGCTGCCAAAGTGTTTCAGGAAAGAGCATTTGGCTTTCAAACCAGTGCCGTCCATGGCGGAGCCCGCACGCTGGCTGCAGGTGGTTGGAGGCTCCGTCCCTACGTGTCAGGAATGGCACATTGCCCTTATTGAAATACACTTGCTGCCGAGCCCTGTTGACAAATGCAAAAGGCAGAAATCTTAAATAGATCCGGGAAGAGCAATCCTGCTGCCAAAAGGTTAGTTTTGAAGTGTTTGACATTTTCTACCAGAGCTGAGCAAATCATTTATCTGATTAATTTAGTTTCCTCTCTGTTCACAAGTTGCCCAGGAGCTGTTGCTGAGATTTGCTCAAATTCATTTGTTATCGGAAGTTCCTGCCTGGGTCTGCAGCTTGTTTACGGGCAGTTTGTTACAAGCAGTCACAAAATTCAGAGCTGTTGTTGATGGCTCTTGATTGGGCATATTGTGGCAGGATATTGTTTCAGCTCTCTGATGGAGTGATCTAATTTTTTGAATTAGATTTCTGATGTGAATGCAAGCAAAATTTGTTTCCTACCAATAATCTTTGCTGTTTGCCTTGAGGGTCGCTATGAACACTCTTGGCAGTTCCCAGAACTGCTCCTAGGACTGTAAAGGGCTTGTCTGATAGTCCAGCCCAACCACAAAACGTAGGAACACCATGCAGCTACAGCTCTGCATCATCACCAAAACTCTAACAAAAATTCCACCCTTGGATTCGGAGACTGTGAATGGGTGGAGAACACAGTATATTCTATTACCTGACCCCATAGTGATAACTGGGGCCCTGGAAATAAATATAGGGTGGATTTTAAAGTAGTAAAGCAACTGAAGAAATTTTGAAATAAAAAAATTCATATGCCTTCTGAGAAAGAAAAGTATTTCTCTAACACAGGTTTCTGCCACATTTTCACAACCTACATGCCCTGCTAATTGACAGGTTAAATTTCTACCCTAAAAATGCTGTTTTCCATAGTGAACTGAAACATAATTCCACGTGATAGGAGGAATTACAGCAACATACTTGTATGCAGGATGACATCAAAGTGGGAATAATGAATCCAGGGTTTGCATAATTGAGATGTTATATACTTAGGCTGGAGGGCTCGTCTCATTGTTCAACACTCAGCAAATAATTTTAGAAAATTACATCCATATTTTTCTGCTTTGTAAGAATAATTTGAGTAACTTTGTTTATCCTTTCAGTAGCTTTTGGCACATCTTGCTGATCTATGCATTCCTACGGTGTTTGAGTGTAGGCTCAGGTACTTTGTAATAGAGACAGAATGGGAATTTTTGGTCTGCAGAAAATTCTGACATTTTGAAATAAATAGCTACTGCAAAGCATGATGAACAGTCACACTTGTGAAGTTTTCTGCCAACATTTTTGTCAGGAGTCTTGGTTCAGTGCCATCAAGACATGTTTTTTCAATAGTGTCCAATCGCTTCAGTTTGGTAACGCTAAACCAAAATGAACAAAGTCCAAGCGAAAGCTGCAGACCTTTTAATTAAGATATGATAGATTATATAAACCTGCTACACTTGCTGCATTGCAATTAGTCTGCAAGGAGAGGCTAAAAGAGTGGCAACAGATTAAACACAGAAATGTTTTCCTTTCTGAGAAACCAGCAGAAGTCAAGGTGATGCCTTTGAATCGAGCTCACCCCATGGACCCACTGGGTCTCCTAAAACCCACATTGGTGCTAAAAACCCAACAGTTGCCTCTGCCTTACACCACAGCTCCGTATGGAGGTAAATTTTACCCCAAATGATGCTGTTTGTGGATTTCTAGCCTCAATTAGAAATTGCGGCTCCCTAGAGTTTCATAAAGAATCATCATTAAAAGGTACATTAAGCATTTTTCTTCCTTTTTTTGTATTTTCTTTTTTTAGTGTCCCATTTCTGTGCTTCACGGAACTGGGATGTTAAATGTGCTTCTGTGCTTGTGTAATATCAATAGGGGGAGGAAAGCTCTTGAAGACTCTGTTAGAGGTGGATCAGAGTCTTTTGTAAAACCAAAATCACAGTGTATTTAAATAGCTTGGCATATATCTTAAATCATACTCAATATGTTATACAGACGAGAGGCATTTGTGCTTGTTGGAACTACAAAAACGCTGTTGTCACTTGATTATAATTTTGCCGAACCTTGGCAAAATTTGGGCTGAAAGTTTCCTTGCTGTCAGTCTTCCTGAGACAGGTTTGTGACTGATTGCTTTGCCTTAAAATATCACAAAATGCACCTCTAAAATCTAAACCAAAGACATATATCGCCACTTCTGCCACCACAGCAAGGAAATTTGGGGGTTTCCTTGCGTGTGTGTGACCGTATGTATGTCACCCTACACATCTGAGTGATAATAGTGGAGCAAAAACCAAGAGTCCAAGTCATGGAGCAGGATCCTGCTGTAACACGCAGCACAGAAACATGTAACACCATGGTCCTTGCTTCAGATGGGTTATAGCCTAAGCAGAGCATGCAAAATAAGTAGGATTTTTTTTAAAATGCTCATGTCCTGGGAGCAAAATTACTGAATTACATGATTCTGAGTGAAAAGATGTTGCTGGCCTGGTGGGGTGTGTAATGCTGAACGATGCTCTCCCCTTGCGGGAGTGCTTTGTACTTCATACCACACGTAGGGTATGTAGATGGGTGCAGACCCAGGAGGTTATTTAGGAAATCAAATTCTTCAACTTGCCCAATTGCAGTTTTCATTTAAAATTTGCCCTAAGATTAAAGGATGGTTGGAGTGAAGGGCTTAGGAAAAGGCTAAATAAGGTTAAACAACCCAAAGCCAAAACATTCCATTCCACTTCATTTGAGTATTTTCAGAAGAAATATTTTTATCTCCCTTAAAGAAAAAAAAAAAAAAAGGCAACAACCACAAAAAACCCCCACAGAGCACTACATTCCCTTCTCTTGTTCTCCTTGTCTCAGGTCCCCTTGCCTGACTCCCCCCTGCTTGTTTCTGGAGTGGCTTTATCAATCTCTACCTCTTTTCTTCCAAGTCCTCATTGCCTCCTTGTTGAGCACACTTTGAACAATAGTTCTCTAATTGCTCTTCAGAGAAAACTCGTGAACAACCTGGAAGGGCCCTCTAGCTGTTTCAGGGGAAAGGGACTTTTTAAAGAAAACGTCTTTTAAAACTGAAGCTGAACTGTTTTTCTGATATTCAGACTCTGAGCTATTTGTGTCAGCGACAGCCCTTTTTATTCTGCCTACGTACGGCTTCGAGCACAACAGACCTGGAGCCACTATGGGCTAGAGATTATCAGAAAAAAAACCACCACATTTTCCTTCACCTGACCTTGAGATTTTAAATTAGGGCATGCTGGACTATATCTTGGGTGTGCTATGTACTTCTTTGATCAGGACATCAAAGGACACGATGTCAAGCGGTGCTGCTCTAATATCTGGTCAGGGCAATCGATCACGTGTGTTCGGAGTGAGAAGTGCCACTGGTGTTTGATCACCTTCGTCTGACCTTGAAAATCGCCTACTAAGTGCTGAGAGGAAACGTCACATAGCCACTAGCATTAGATTTTTTTTAGGTGACCGAACTAAAAGGTTTTCTGATGGGAAAACTGAAATTAACCATCTTTGAGAATTCTCTGCAATGGCAAAGTGGAAGAAAATTGCACCTCCATCAATTAAAAACCCCTTAAGCTGACTGATTTTGGAAAGCTCTGTTTAGTACCTGCATATTTAAGTTTTAATTCGATGAGACTAGACTTAGGCTGGAAATGTTATTCCAAACAAATCCCCTTACGGTATTTTAACATATTTATCTGAAGCATAGAGTAAACTGCAATAAATTCCCTAATCCCCATACAAATTTGCTGCCCCCATACTGCTCTGAAAGAAGGCAAGTTTTGGCTCCACAGAGCTGTGAAGAAGCCTCTGCAATTGGAATATTTCTGCAAATTCCACTGGAGGTCAGTGCAGCATCACAGTTCTGCCTGGAACAAGATGTCCTTTTTACTCTGATCTAGTGCTACAGCTAAACGCAAACCCCTGTAGAGCTGTTTTTAAACTAGATTTGTATAGCAATAAATATGGGCTTAAGAACTGTGTTTTGTGGTTATATTTGGAACATCCTAGCAGGGATGTGAAAATCTAAACTCATTTGGGTGTTATGCTTTTTTTTCCCTTTTATTTCTTTTGTTGTTGTTGTGTCTGTTGTTTTTCAAGAGCTTAGGGTGTCTTTTTTTTTTTTTTTTTTGCAAAGTAAAATTACTTGGAATACAAAAGGAGCAGATTTTGTGACATGTTTTTGTAGCTCCAGAGATATCATATCTTTTTGTCCCTAGTCCGCAAGAGGAAAAGAGATAAATGCGGTCCAACACGTGCCCCATGCACTCGGAGGCTCTGGACCACACTTTTTTTAATACTGATTTAAATGTGAGTTTGCTCAGGTCAATGCTTCCCTCTCTCTGCCTCCTTCATCCTTCTCCCCTTTCTGTTTGTAGTCCACACACCATGCTCACTTCTCTGGACTGCAGTTTGTGTGGAAAGCGGCAGATACACCCAAGCGAGCTCTAAATTATCCCCTTTGGGTTATAGCTCACAATACAGGTGGTGAAATAATCCAAAAAGCTGCCAATAGAGCCCAAACTAAGCGGTGTCAAGTTAGTTCAAACAAGTTATTGGGGCTTTCTGGGGAACACGAGCTCCTGTGGCATGAGCAGAGGGTGATGGGCACATCATGGATCTCCTGCCTCCCCCACAACAGGTCCTGGAGCCCATAGCCCTGTTCTCCCACTGGATATCAACGACAGACCCTCTAAAACACAAGAGCGGAGAAGAACAAAGATGGGAAATCGGGGTCCCAGGCACTACAACAAGTGTTTTGCCTAGATGCTTGATGCACGAGGGATGTGTTACATGAGCAACACCAAGTAGACATCATCACAGTAAAGAAAACTCTTAACCAAAGACTAGAGTGTCCCACCAATACAACCAGAGACCAACACGGTCAGCACTCAAAGAGCAGGATGTTTCTGCTCTTGGGGTCTTCAGGCAAGTCCCCAATCCAAAGTTTTACTGTTTCTGTTACAGGTACCTTGTTCCTGCTCATTGATTTATTTTTGAGCTATATTGGCCAGAGAGTTCATTAAGAAAAGGGGCTACAAGTGTCAGGATTCCCCACACCCTCTGTTACAAGGAATGCTTCACGTCTTTGGGTTTGCATCCTTCCTCCCCACCCTGGAGAAGGATGGAGGTGGAAGCTCGCTCTGGCTGAACTGGCCATAAAGGACTCTCTGCCCAGAAATTTTAGGCTTGGGTTTAATTCAAGGTACTGAGTTTAATTCAGATGAGTCAAAGTTATGTTGGCAGAGTGCTAGATTAGACAGGTTCAACCTCCTTTATACACTCCAACACAGGTATCTCAAAACACGTTGTTTGGACCGTGGAGGATTTCTTGTGTTGGAGCAATCTCATAAAAGAAACGCTGACAGCTGTAGCTACTACTTAATTCAAAACCCAGCTGGAACAAGGCCTGGGCAAAACATTATTGTGAAGTGAATCTCGTGTGCTGTTGTTCCGTTACTGAAGCAACAAGTTTTATCACAGTCCCCCCCGCTCCTTATGTCCTTGTACCCTGACTTAATTTCCCTCTTGGTTCCTGCAGTAATATACTTCAGCTGCAGAACATCGTATCAGCCTTCCCCTCCCGCTCCGAGCCTGCTCTGCTCGGACCATTCTGCATATAGAATCATAGATTCTATTGTAGTTCCTCCATCCTTCCTTCTGGAGGGCTGTGCAACACACCTCAGAAAGCTTTTTTTCCTCCTTTTTTATTTAACTCCTCTCCTGCCCAGCAGACGATGCTCAGCTCACTTTGCTCTTTCTGCAGCAAGGTTTGGGGCTCTTTCGGGAGCAACCGTGTGGGTTTGCATACCATTCTTCACCCCTTTATTCGTCATCTCCCTGGAACTGTCTTCCTGTTGCTGTCATATTTCCCCAAAATGAAAGAACCTTTGGTGAGTAAATCAGATCATCTCCCCGAGTCTTACAGGTCTCTGTAAGAGCTGATTAATGTAACAGTGTTTTCTGTTCTAAATCGTATCATTCCTGTCCCTTTCTCTTGCTTTCATTCAGCAAAAAGCTCCTTACAGGCCAGAATTAGGAAAGCTGAAAGCTCTGGCTTTGTTTTCAGAATTAGTAATTCTCTTGCTCCTAAATAACTTCGTAGAATATGGTTTATATTTCTCTCCCCCTTCCCATGACTTATTTTATGCTAATGGTTCCCTAAGTATTATTAATTAGATTTTTTTTAAAGTAAGAGAAAGTTCTTGAAAGTTAATTAAAAGTTTCATGCAGTAATTGTGCAAAAGTAGCTTTTCCATTCTGAAAATTAAACCTTTATAATTAAAATCCAATATTCATTTAAAGACTCAAACGGGGTGTTTATTACTCATTTATTACTATTTATTTTTTTACCACTTCGGAAATGTTATTGCTCGAGCAGAGGGAAATCAATCTGGTCCCAGTGCTGATGTCCCCCCTCCCTCCTGACACCTCTTTGGGAAATGGGACGTTTCCATCACCCTGATTGTGTCATCCTGCTTGGGGAAATGATTGAACCCTGAGTGGAAGGACAAGGACATGTGCTTGTGCGTATCTTGATCTCCTACCCTAGCAGCCTGTCACTTTTTCCCCCCCGCCAAGATGTAAAAAAATTTGTTGTCTTGTTATCTCAAGGATGGAATATAGGTTTCAGAAGCTATCAGCACCTCGTATTTGCCAGCAAGAGGCTACTTACTGCGCGTTCAAATAACACCAAGATGGCAAAATAGAGACCAGATAAAGCTAAAGACAGAGAGACATTAGGGAGAGGGTTTGGATGCTGGTGTAAGTCCTGAGTGACTTCAAAGTACCTTTCTCAGTGCCATGTCTGGGGACTAATTATTGTTTCCTTCATTTAG
This sequence comes from Pampusana beccarii, assembly GCA_013399365.1. Lineage (NCBI taxonomy): Eukaryota > Metazoa > Chordata > Aves > Columbiformes > Columbidae > Pampusana > Pampusana beccarii. The sequence continues at coordinate 208,581 of VWYH01008697.1, forward strand.
CTCAACAAGTGGCACAATCTCAGTGGCAAAGTCACCCCCAGATGTACCGTGCAGGGTGCGAATGAGCTTGCACAGGACTTTCTGTTGTGTTTCATAGCTCAATGATAAGATACACATCATTATCATAAAGTTATTCATCATTGTGCTGAGCTAATGACACCCATTTCTCTTAGAATGGCTTTTACCTCTGTAAAATGCACAGCATGCCAATAAAACAAGAGAGGGTTATAATAACCAGCATATAATTAATAATTATCAATAACGAATGTGCAATCAACACAGAACTTCTCGTGATATGTTTAGGAAACTGCTGCTCCACTTGTGCACCTCCTTTGGCCGCAATATTATTACAAGGTATTCTTAAGGAACAACTATTCTGCGGGTACCAGAGAAGGAAGAAACTTTGCTTAAAAGCTAGGAGGAATTACCTAAACATTTTTTAAAATTGAAACATTTAGGTCAAAAGCAGAAAGAAAGGCTTCAGCAACAGAGAGAGTGCTGTGAGCAAACAGAATGATCTCCAGCAATAGAAGCATCGCCAACAGAAGTAATCAAGAATAAACAAAATCCTTGTTGAATTAGCACAGAGGGAGATCTCGTTTGTCCTTGGGCTGGATGATACAAAGGGACTTTTCTAATGATATTATTATTACAAGGCACTAGAGCAGCACACTGAGTCCCTCATCAAGAGAAGGGCCGGTATTGTGTCAGCTTTCTAGGATGAGATGTGTGATTATTTACGAGAGAAACCCAACGTAAAGAGCTTACAGTCAAAGCAGACGAGGCTCCAGAGGAGGGGGCATCATCTCAGCATAGCGAAGCTCAAGGTTAATGTGGTACCCAGTACCTGATCATCACCACGAGCACCAACCGCACCATCCTCCTCCTTCCAGGGATGCTCACAGCCCCAGGGTGACCCTTGGGACCATCCCAAGGCGGCACAGGAGTTGCCGGTGTCTACCGCAGCCTTGCTGAGATGCTGCTGGTCACCTTGGCCCTAGGAAACTGCCCTCCTCCTGGCACTGGTGGGAAATGGGCTGAAACAGGGCAAAATAAGGCAATTGCAAAGGCCTGTTCATGTGGGCTTGTGTTTTAGCCCAAATCCGGTCCTCCAGCTTAATCACTGCAGCAGAAGCCCAGATATGTAAACCGGGACTTACTACACCCACTTTAGCTCTTTTAGTGCTGCATTTAGTCTAAGAGCTGTCTCCAAAAACACCTCCAGAGAGCGGCAATTGACCCCAGAAAGAGTCTGCAGAAGTACTTGAGGACTAGACACAAATTTTTGAACATCACCTTTAGGTCTGTTGAATCCCAGCCTTAAAAATCCTTCCCCGTGTGATTTTGGAGAAATCACTTCGCAGCCCTGGACTTCAGTTTGTCTCACTGATGCTGATATTTCTAACTTTTGAGCGAGAGAAGAATCATTCCTGAATATTAACCACTATGTAGCAAGGACTCTGATAAAGACGATTACAGAAATAAACCACCAGTTGATAACCAAATGAAAAAAAAAAAAAAATTATTATTCCCTCAGCTTTATCTGTGTGCTCTGCACCAGTACATTTTAAGGCAATCTCAGCTGAAAAGATAAAGACATAGCCATCCTTATAAACAAGGATATTTCATTCAATAGATAGAAAGCTCTAAAGGGTTCCAGCTTTGCTGAAGCACTGAGACACTGAGAATTGAAAGAGGTAGGGAGAATTAATTAGACTTTCTGATATTATCCTGGTAAATAAAAGTAATAAGCGAAGCCTTAAAAAGGAAGACCTGATTCATATTCAAACATTTACAGAATAAACAGCTGCTGATTCTCCTATCTAGCCCAGTCCTTATCCTTTAAGACTGCAATAAGTGACCTCTTAATCCCTGGCAAAAGACTGCATGAGCATCTGGAATGGAAAAAGAAAGCATATTTCCTTCACTATTCCAATTTCCACTCAATTTCTGTATGAAGTTGTTTGTGTCTTTTTTTTTTTTGGTTCCTACAGCAATGCATGTTTGATGATGAGATTTTGTGCATCTGAATGCATTTGCAGCCTCTTTTTTACCTCTCTCTAAATAAAGACAAGCCTGACCTCCCTACACCGAGCAGGAGTACTGCAGTCCTTCAGCTTGGTTCTATCTCCATTGTGCTGGCCCTGCTCTTAAAGCACTTATAGCAATAATTTCTTGGCATGATGGACAGACTCAGCAATAACCTGATCCTGCAATGCACTGAATAAACACTTTAGCATTTAGTACATGGACACTAATGTGCTGGGAAGTAATTGCTTAGCGGTTCCCAGCTTCAATATAATAATGCAGGGGTTGCATTTATACAGCATAGGAAAAAAAAAATTGTTATTGGCCAAACTTCCTCTCTCCCATTTTGATTAGCACAGTAAGAGAGAGATGAAGGTAAACACGAGGTGATGCCAGGTTACCAGATCCTTCAAATACCCAGGGTTATATTCAGGTACGGCTGTGCTTAAGAAGTGGAGAAATTCCACTGACTTCAGCCCATTTACTCTGATTTTACTCCAGTGTTCCTGAGAGAAGTGCCTGACCATTAATATCCTCCTTCACAACAGTAATGCTGAAAGGAGGGAAAAATTAAAAAGCCTATGCTAGCTTGGCAAAAAAAAAAAAAGAAAAAAAAAGAAAAAAAAGAGACAAGTATCTTCTTCAGTAAATACATAAACATGCAGGCAGCAATTCCCCGGGTGAGCTGAGCTTAAAAAAAAACCTCAGTGGAGTTAGCAGAAGTAGAATGAACTGTGTAGAAGCACCAAAGTTTTGCATTTCCACTTATGCGAATAATTACTCTAGCCCTCATCAACATTTCCCTGCTTAAATAGCGTTTATAAATTAAAGACGCCTAAACTTTAAATGGAAACTAATTTAGGTATTTTGTTTATTATTAAAAACTTTTTCCCTGGACACTTTGGACTCATAAATGATTATGAAACAGTTTTACTACTATTTTTTTTTTTTTAATTCATCTTTCCCCTTGCTAAGCGCTGCAAATGACTCCTTAATGGGATGCAGAGTGTGGTTACCTCTAGGATACAGAAATGTTACTCGAAAACATTTTCTTTTTTTAAATATTTGATTTTAGAGCTACCAAAAAAAAAGTATTCAGAGGATAAAAATAAAATAAAAAGAACAGCTTTCCCAATGTATTATTAATACCAATAAATGGGAGCTGGTGGATTTAAAAGCCAAGATGTAATGCGTTTTCCTGGAGCAGTGAGCCTTTAAACAAGTTCCAGTTATTGAGATTGTGTAGTAAAAACTGGTAAAATGAAATATCTTTTCAGATAGGATAATAAAGTCAGGCTATATTAACATACGCTTCCTGGGACACACAAGCACAGAAGAAACATTAGCTGCTGTTCTTTATAGACTTGGTTGTGGGAAGGTTGGCAAGTGACCTGCAGAAATTCGTTTTTAAGTCCCTATTGCAGTCTGGAAACGTTTTGATGAAAACACAGGGATGGGGAGAGCCCAGCTCTGCTTGGAGGTGTCTCCAGGGAAGGGTTTTCTCAGCCGTGCATGGTGCCTTGGGGTAGGATATTTCCTCCAGAGGGTCGACACGAAGCCTCACGTCACACTGAGGTTTTGCATCAACACCTTTGGGGGCTGCAGCATCTTGGGTTCAGTCACCACCGCACAGAAAGGGCTGAGGAGCTTGCAGGAACAGAGGGAACGGGACACCAAGGGTAGAGCCAAGGATTCTTGCTGCTTTATTCTTCTCGGAGTGAGGACCAGGCTCTGTGCATGGCCCCAAAGCAGCGGCCTCGCCTGGCACTGTCTCTCCAGGGAAACTGAGGCCAGAGGATCAAAGCACTGGGACATACCAAAGACTTAGAATTAAACGCCTGTTCAGAGGGAATGGGCTGATGCCAGCGGTGCAGTGCAGCTGTCAGAGCAGCCTGGCTTGTTCTGCGCTCAACATCAACCCCGCCACACATTAACGTGCAAGCTCTCTAATTGCCAGTGTCCTCCCAGGATCTTGGCAATTTGTTGCTCTCAAGTTCGTTAGTTCAAACATCACTTATAACATCCGATCTCTAAGAACATATTTTATTTTAATTCTTGCAAATCCCTCCAGTATCTTCACAATTCTCTTCCAGGATGGATGTAGAAGCATTGCTGAGTTACTCTGCGTTTTCCACATTCTTCTTAATTGCTCCTCCTTTCTCGCAGCCCCTGGGAAGCTCAGAATTGGTGGACTATTCTTAACGCACTAAATTAATCTCCTGTTATGTATGTGTATATTCAGCAATTTTTCTACACCTTCCCAGGCAGTCTTTCCTGTTTTCATCACATCTTTTCTGCTGCAATTCATATTCCTGCTCCAATCCCTATTCCTGCTGGCCTCGCTAAGCAATCTAATGCAGATTTGTTGTTGCAGGAAGGGGGACTCATCTCTTCCAGCAGAGATGTCCACCTGATAACGACTCTTTCTCTCCTTTGGCTGTATATGAACCTGAACTCACCAGTACCAAACTTAAGCAGCTAAAGTTTGGAAAGAAGAACCCTACTCAATACTGTGGAAGCTCTTACTGAAATGCAACTCACGAAAATCTCATCTGTGATTGCACAGGGAGCCTTCCTGCTGAGTCTGAGAAAATGAAATCCCTACTTTTGACTTCAAAGACTGTTTTAAAATAAATTTCTTCATTTAAAAAATGTATTATTATTATTATTGGTTTTAATCTCCTTTAAGAAAGTACTCTCCCCTGCTGCTATTTTCTGGCCTCATTCTACCGCATGGTGGGTCCATGCCATGCCACCACACTTGGTGATGCTTAAGGTAGCGTGTGAGTCACCTGTAGCCAGATCTTCAGTTTACCATGAGCAACCTCCCTCCACTCCCCAAGTTGTCCAGCTGCACGCCAAGAGCACAGCGACAATGATATGTCTGCAACTGCTCAGAGAAAGAGCATTTTAAAGGTAAAGAAAGATTTAAGGAAGGAAAAAAAAAATGAGCAGAGATAAGGCTGAGACAGTGTCAGAAAGATGGAATACACATCTCGGAGAAAATCTAAAAGCAGATCATTATCCAAAAAATACTAGCTGTAAGCAACAGCTTGCAGTGCAGAAGGAATATTTATCCACTAATGTTTTCGTAGTCTATTTCCTTTCACAGAGGGGTAATATTCAGGGGTTAGTAAGAGAGGTTTGGAGGTGGTCCTGGGGTTCTGGTGTCTCACCCTAATTCTGCCCTTGCTGTGTGATGCTCATTAACCCCAGCACACACCAGGGACCAGGCACTGTTATGCTGGGAGCTGCACATCCCCAAAACAGAGAGAACACTTGAGCCAAAGGGTTTGTATACACGTGGGAATTAATTTGGATAACCAAAGACCAACTGTTTGGGGTCAGACTCAAGGTCCCTTTGAGCATTTCTAGCAGCGGGTGCGTTGAACGACATATTTGCAGAGTGTTCCCTCCCCTGCTCCAACCCTCCAGCTCTCACAACTTCGCTGCTCAGGGGCCTCTTCGACCCAGAAAAGGTATTTTGTGTTTAAAAACAAGAGATAGGCTGTGAATTTAAATTCTGTGGCATCTTTCCTTTTGCAGTTAGTATGCCTGACTCCTGTTTGGTTTAGCTCACTTTCAAGCAGATTAAACTAAACTGGTACACAGCACTCTTATTATAGAATAAGTGCTCACAGAGAGAGCTGTTCAGGAATAATTATTCTGATTTAAACATTTCTGAATAATTCTATGCAAAGGCAAGTTCCAAACAGAGAGACGGCGGGTTGATGCAGCATGCAGATGGAGGAGCGCAAGGAGCTGTAATACAGCGTATGAGCATTCGCGCTGGAGTCCCAATTCTAAATGTTAACACATCCAGTCAGGAACAGAAACACACCAGGCAATCAATATGTCCAATGAAAACTAACACTATCATGGTGAATTCTGACCGTTAAATACGCCCAGCTAACTCCTCCTGAATGAGACACATCGCAGAGCTTACTCCCCCAAATAATTTAGTAAATAGGTTTGAAAAAACGAACACAATCCAGAAAAATCACCATCTGCTTACGGACAATTTGCAAACAGGAGGAAAAAAAAAGTAGCAGGATTATTTTAATAAATGATCTGTATGAATTATTCACGCAGCTCTATTTAACATTAGGATTCCTAATTTCTTCAGGCAGCCCTAGTGCAATAATACTTTATGATTCCTCCGCATTTTCCATCCAAGACCCTCTGAGCACTTTCCAGATGTTCCAGAGGTGAACCCCACTACCTCCTTTGAAGGAGACAGCATCTTCATTTGGCAGGAGGGAAATGGACACGCATCTAATGTGTTTTTCTGCAACTTTCACTTATTTATATCAATGTTAACAGCAGCTTCTGCCCTATTCATCTGCAACCGTTTCAAGTCCTGTTTTTACACTGACGCAAAAGAACTCTGCAGGTGAGTGAAAGTGGCGATTTAGAGCATGCTCGAGTGTCACAGGGACACAAGACTTGTCCATTGTGTCTCAGGTGGCAGAGAATTGCTTTAGCTTTAACTCCAGAATGATCACTGTAATGCCTAAGGTCCAAATTTTCAAAGGCGTTTTGGTACCAGCGAACACAAAATAGGTGCCTAAATTACCATGGCAATTTAAGTCATTAATATAGTTGGAAATAAATCCAGGGGAAAATAGAATTTTTTACCTTTTTTATGGATAGAAAACAAGTCTATCTACCTACATCCTTTTTACCAGCACTTTACTACAAACATAGAAATCTCAATTTGTGACAAATTGTCACTTTTCGTAAATCTTTTTACTAAAGCGATGGTACCTCTTTAGCAACAGTATTCCCAACAATGGAAGCTGCACATTTGTGGTCTGGAATTACACAGTATAATGAGTTGCGAGTCAGCATTATCCACTTATTATGGTAGGAGGATGGTTCCTATATTGCTATTTGAGCAGAGATTTACACCATAGCAAAAAGCTAATGTGTAGAGAACACTGAGGTTAAAGTCAGCCTTAATTCTTGCTCTATGGAAATTAAATGTTAGGGTTTTTCATTACAGACAAGTTGGGCTAAAAATGAGTCCTCATTAACAGAATGCTGTGATATACGGTTACATCTTCCTTGTTGGCCAGAATGTACCATCTCTGAATTTAGCTTAACAATTTCATATGGCATTTTCCTGCTAACTCCTCCTCCTTCACAGTTCAAGAATAGGAATAGCTCTTGCGGTTGAAGGACAGAAGTTGTTTTTCATTAAAGTATCACAGTTTAGAAAAAAAACCCAACCAACAACAACAACACCCACCCCCCACACAACAACCCGATTCATCTGCTCTCCCTATATGTCGTTAAACACACTCAGCAGGCAGCATCCCAGTGACATCCTCACCCATCTTCAGAGTCAAGTTTGCCTCTTCCCCCGTCTCTTGGACTCCCGGCTTTCAGCACTTCCACGCCGCCTTCTCATTTCCAAATCTAACACATCTTTATTAACCTCTGACTTCCCCGAGTAAATCCTGAGGTTTCCTCGGGGAAATAAAAATCAAAGCCTTGCCGTACTTCAAGAAATATTCGCAGCTGGTAGAAATGAAGGCGCAATCTGGGTTTTGTAGCTCAAGAGGGTCAGAAAACTTTATAACCTGAGTGTGCACCAAGCCACAGGGTATCTGAGGTACCAGCCTGCTGTCTACCTATGGGTGTTAGAGCCTTATGACAAGGCTGCCCGACAGGCAAATTGAGATGGTAAGTTTTGTGAGATAGGATGGAGCTTAAAGGTTATGATTTGTAGCTATCAAAGACCTGCCCAAGTGATACTTTATTTGGAAACAATATTTTTTTTACCTCTTGGCAAATCTGAGACTCTACCCTTGCTGGGGACCTTGAACACAGTTGTGATGAGGGCTAAATGTATGGTATTAATTGACAAAAGCCTCCCCAGAAGAGACAGCATTTAAAATACAAAACAGTTCAGGCATAAGCCTTTTCCCCATGGGCTACTGAGGCAGACGACACCAGGAGGCTGCATTCCAGCCTTACCTGGAAATTGTAACTATACAGGGTAACCCTCCTTCCCCCTAGACTTACAAAAATTAAGAGGGCAGAACGTAGCTGTCAAGGATGGTGATTATTTCATATTATCACCTTAATAGATATTTGGTACCATGTATGAAATTTGAGCAAGGGACTGGCTGCGTGGCTGCTGCTGCTTTCGCATCATGCCAAGATTTTTAGAGGTGCAAACAGAGAGAACTTCCAGTTCTGTAAAACTGGAGTAAAGCACACTGCGATCGTCACAAGGAAGGCAGAGTGAATTTAACATCTTCACTTCAGTACCCATCAGCATTTCTAGCTTGGTGAGCCTCTATAGCCTGGGATGCAGGACTCATCTCAAGGTGCACATGCAGGTGCCTTTTTATGGCACTGGAGTCACTCACTACTTCCCCAGTTTGCTGGGATCTTCCAGTATCTCAATGCTGGGTGAAGCTGCTGTCTCTGCTACCATAATAATAGTTCCTCTATTCCTGCACCCAGATGCGAACACAACCCAATGTCCCCCCCGCTCAGACGCTGCTCATTGTGACGCAGTGACATGGTCCCAGCAGTTCCACATCCTTGTGCCTGTCGCTGTGACCTGACTTGCCAGTGAAGGAGAAGAAATCTCCCCTGGCTTTCCCTCCCCAGCTTCTCTGTTCCACACACAGCGAGCAGGTCCTGGCGGCATCCGAATTGCCTGGCTGAGTCTTGTACGAGTCTCTGCTCCTTGCTGAACTGCCGTGCTAAATCAGGATTAAACTACAGTCTCTGCCACACCATAAAACCTTGAGCTCTTTAGCACCAGTCGAGAGGTGACACCACTCCCAGCCTCATCAGAAATGGTTTCTTTTTACAAATGTTCACTGACTGTAACTGTCCCCATCGCCTCTGTTCCCTACACTCACGCTGCATCCAGCCAACGTTGTATTCTGAGGACAAGTGACGCTTGTGGGTTAAAAAAAAAAAAAAAAAAAAAAAAAAAAAGAATAAGAAAAAAAACAAA